>JANRGW010038753.1:0-26440 GCA_024733675.1 Psilopsiagon aymara | reverse complement strand
CCGAAAGTCAAAAACACAGCGCTGCACCAGCTACCAAGAAGGAGAAAAATGACTGCTACTGCTGAACCCATGACAGAGACAAATGTCAATATTTACCATTTTACTTTTTTTTTCCAAGGACATAAACCTGGAAAAAAGATATCAAACTTTATCAAACTGGTAGCCCAAATAACAGCACTGCCAATGGACTTCAATAATAAAGTAAGGCTTGTAAAAGGTGGTTCAACATTTATTTCTAAAACCATATTTTTCTGCATACTTCTGAGACTCTGAGAACCTGATGCTCCTAGTTGAAAAATTGAGGATTGCGTAGATGGTTTGCAGCTGAAATTCAGAACCAGCTACTGTAATTAGCCGCACAAGATATTTGCATGCTTCCCATTAAATGTAAAGCAGGGTGCTGAAGCCCAACCAACTGCTTTTTATGAAACCTTTCATCACATTGTTTGAAATAAAACACAAACACCTCTACAAAGTGAACTTGAGCTCTGATGCCACCAGTTCTGAAGAAATATTCATTAAGGATTCCTTCTGTAAATTTTGACTGAAAAGAAAAAAGGGGCTCCCCTTCTGTGAAAGATGTCTCTGCAAGAAACTGCAAACCACTAGGTAACTGCATTGAGCAAATAGCATAAAAATAGCCATCTGCTATTTCACATGCTTCACCACCTGATGCCAGGCACGCATAGACAAAAAGGAGAGAAAACTGAATTCTTGGCTATCATCTTCTGTGTTTTGCAGATGCATTTTTAAGCTAACAATAGCGGAAGCCCTGTGGGCAGATTCACAACAGTCCTATAAGCTGGGACTTGCTGTCATGGTAGCAAAGGGAACTGCATCAGCAGTCTGCCCCAGCATAAATGTCTGGATAGCGGTACATCAAGAGAAATCCATTATGTTTGTACATGCCCTCATACACTAAAAGGCTTGTGTTTTTTTCCTGCAGGCTGTTGATCCTCCTTGATGTATCTCATTGTGCCTTGGGAGAGCTTTTTTCCCTGTAGGATGAGATGCTGTGCCTTTGGACTGCTTATTGAAATGTTAGCAAGGACAGCAAATTACTTCTTTTATCTGATGCATCATTATCATAATTTTCATCGTAATGCGGGGCTTTATACTATGCAGTGCTTTTCATCCAAAGATCTGGAACATTTGCAAACACTGATTGATATAATTAATAGACCCCTGAAATACTGCGGTTCTCTTTTCTCATTGGTAGCTGAACTAGAAAATGGGTTTATTTAAGGTAGAGTAAAAGAAAATTTGTTCTTAGAAAAACATTCTGCTGCCCAGACATTTTCAACAGACACGAAGTTAAAGCTTTCCTTTTTTTCTAATATAAAAAAACAGCAGGCTGAAAGTGAGTACTTCCACTCTCCTACTTTTACTAAGAAGTTTTGGTTAATACAGAGCTAAAAAAACATCCTTATGTTAAAAACAAAAGAATCCCCCTCACAAACAACCAACCCAAACTTAAATAATTGCACCTCCCAAGGTTATGTCATTGCATTTATAAAATCAGAGCATCATAGAATCAGCTAGGTTGGAAAAGACCTTTAAGATCATCAAGTCCAGCCATTATTCCAGGACTGCCAAGACCACCGCTAAACCATGTCAGTGAGGGCCTCACCTACATGGTTTGTGAACACTTCCAGCAGTGGTGATTTCACCACTTCCCTGAGAAGCCTGTTCCAATGCCTGATCACCCTTCCAGTTAAGAAATTTAATAATATCCAGTCTAAACCTCCTCTGGCACAGCTTGAGGATATTTCCTCTTGTCTTAAATGAGTAGAAATGAACAAGTAAATTCATCTGTTGGGAGAAGTTAGCCAAGAGCTACATACAGGGGCAAGATCCAGAACTTATCCGTCCAGAGCTTCATTTTAACATGCAGTATCAGTTATGGGCTTGTTATTCATTCTAACAGGGCATTTTCCCTATCAAGTGCTAGTCTGAATTAACTCATTGTTTCGGAGCTGTAGCTTGAAGGCACTCCATCTTAGCCTTTCTCAGATGTAGTACCTCAGGTTTCTATCTTACAGAAGAAGATACTGCACCCAGGATATTTCTGCCAGTGAATATCTAAGCAGTGTGTATTACTTTTGATCCAGTATAAGTACTTGAAACAACATGCAAGAATTACAGCATTTTGTAGCTCCTCTTTTAAGTGAGTGTGATGACTATCATGTAATTCACTGTCAGCAAGAATAAGAACATTTTATCTATTTCTTCCAGTAGTGAAATATTGTGCTTTTTCCTAATCATCTGCTTTACATTTTTTACCTGTGTAAAGTTTAAGAGTGATGGGAAGAGCACCTACTGCCATCTGACCAATCTGATAAAGCTACTGACCTTTCAGCCCAGTAATCCCCGCCCAGTTCTTGGTGTGTCCTGGGGAGGTTATGTGCAGAATAAAATGCCCTTGAAGTCAGGAAAAGGTAGCAACAACAGAGAGAGATTGTATGGTTCACTGTAATAACTCAACAGGCTGCAATCTCTGCCTCTGAAAGCTTCATTTTTCATCAGTGAAATGTGAGAAGGGAAAATTTCTATCTTTTTCTTGAAACAGAGCTGAAATGGCAGGATGCACATCTTTTGTGGTTGCTATTATCAGTACTTGCTGAGTCAATATTTGCAATTATTGAACAAAAAAAACAAGGAAATTCACTTAAAAGATATTAAATCCAATTCTGTTAATAACAAGCTAAATTTTGGTCCTAAGAACATTCAGAAAATAAAAAAGGTCAGCAATCCCAAGCAGGTGTTAGTACTAAAATATGTATACCATCACCTTGAAAACCCCTTAGGCATCATCCAGTCTCAGCTATGAGACTATAAATGCCAAATCAGAGTAAGGAAATACTAAGGACCAGTATTAAACAGTATATAAGAACTCCAGAAGATAAAATGTGTTCACATGTCTTTTCTTAAATAATTCTTAATAGTTTAAGTTGACTTACAAAAAAAAAATTGCCAAATGATTCACATCAATAGAAAAATTGGTAAATCAAATTCCCTACAGTGAACAAACTGCCCATACATATTTTGGTCTCATTTTAAGATAAATCAAGATGTCAATACAGTAAATATAAATAAAATCTTCTCATGTGTCAAATAAGATCATTTACATGGATGAGTTATAAAATTCCTCCCTGTGTAAAATGCAGTGCAGTGTAGACTAATATTAATTTTACAATATTTGGTTTATGCTTGTCTGATTTTATAAAACAACAAATTTATGACAACTGTCCTTTTTGCACTTGGGGACAGGAAGTAAATCCAAGTTACTAATCACAAAGCTGAAAAACACAACATTTATACCAAAATAGAAAACGCAGCTTGACAAGAAACAAGAGAAAAGCAAGAATGGAAGTGTAGTACTGTGTTGTTTAATAATTTAAATGAAACAGTTACTAACTTACCAATTTAGCATCACAGAATCATAGAATCCTGGAATGGTTTGGGTTGGAAGGGTCATTAAAGACCATCCAGCTGTAATGCCCTTGCCATGGGCAGGGACACTTTCCACTAGAGCAGGTTTCTCCAAGCCCCATCCAGTCTGGCCTTGAACACTCCCAGAGATGGGGCATCATAGTTGATCCAACATAGTCAGTATGCTAAAGGATTGGGATCTTACTGTCCTGCAGTCGTTAAATACTCAGCATTAAACACTACAATGCTGATCTTAAGTATCTACCCTGTGTCCACCACTGTTGATATCATTATGGTGACAGGCATCAAAAAAGTGTCATTAATAGGATAAGCCTGACCAGGAGCAACTCACACCACATATATGTGAAATGCTGGGGAGATGAAGTAATAGCAGAAGTAGCAAAAAAAACCTCTGCTTGTTTTTCTTTTTAATAGACAAGGCGAATAAAATGTTTTTAAAATGAATTTTTTTTGTTTCTTTATTTACTTTACACTTTAGACTGGCTGGTACATTTTGGCTGTAGCCTACCAAAACAAAATACTTTTTATTGAAACCTGTAAAAAAAGACAAGAAAATTAGTATTGGATTTCCAAGGTCCTCAGTTTGGAGAACAAAGACGTTCTGAATTCTACATTTACCAATTTGACGTGGTCTTCAGCATTCCTTTATTTCTTACTTTACGTATTTCTTTAACTATTATCTAATAATTTGGAAGATATTATCATGAGATCATGAATCTGTTTCTTGTGCACTTCTAAACTCTTCACTGCTGGAAAACAAAGCCACAAAACAACACCACTCTCTTACTGTGACCTTTCCAGGAAACACCCAGCTGTTCACGGCTACAATTGTAATATTCAATGTGCTTAAGATCAAGACCACACATAAAAGTGCAAACACACTGATCAGGTTGTATGGTCACTGGGTGAAGTGGTTATTTTTTTCCTTTTTTCTTTAATATTCAGTATCATGAGGACACATATCTAAGTATTTTTAATATTTATATAGGATGGTTTCATAGGTAATGACAGATACCAAGTGGTAGACCTAATAAAACAAACTTTCTGAATATTTTCTGTAAAATATACTGAAATGTTCATAAAAACAAGTGAAGGGAAGTTCAGAGAGTTCTGTTAACAAATTAACAGAAGCAAAATTAACAAAGTTCTGTTAACAAAGCAAATAATTCATGGTAAAAGGTGCAAGACATTTTCTCACTGTTTGAACATACATGCATTCGCATGTTGCCTAAACTTTATTGGTGGTAATGCATTAACCGTATTTGTCAAGAAGCCAGAACAGTCATTAAATTACAAGACTGTGAGGGAGTGTAAATTGCATACATGATACTATGGAACTCATTATGAAATACTATGTTATTTATCTACTCACTTCTTGAATAACATGGGATTAAATTTTGTTTACCAGTCTATTATAGCAAATCAGTTAAAAATATTCTTAATTACATGGAGATATCTCCTCATTCTTAAAGCAGTATTGTTTTTCCAAACATATCTGGGTTGCGGGTTTCTCTATAGGCCTGATTACTTTAGCATGAGTTGCATCTTAATAAATACTTTACTTTTTTCAGACAAACTTTGGCATATACCTGATGAATCAGCCCTTGCATTCATCCCTTCCAGATATGTTATCTGTTGGGTCTCAAGTGTTTCCAGTGCTGAAGGAGAATATGGAAATTCAGCCCCCGACATCCAGTGAAGAAAAATGTTCAGGATAGAATCATGCAAGTCCAGGGAAAAGTCAGTAGTCAGTTACTAAAAAGAAAAAAAAAAACCTTCTACTTGCTTGGTTCTGATTTAAAACTTTTAATTTTCTGTTTGCTGTAAATGTTATCAGATGGCAGAAACCTCAATAATTACAGCTCACCTACATGTTTATGCTTGTGATTAGGTTACAGCAGCCTTAAGTCTATTTTGCTCAATTGCTTCAGGATGCAACAAGTTTGATCAAGTTTTACTGGTGGAAGACTCCCAAAGCAAGCACAACATCACTGTCAGAAACCCACATCTCAATGAAGGAAAGTAAACACAGTAATGCACTAGTTCCTTAAGTTGCTTAGTTGAAACCACAGTTAAGAGAGAGGATGCAGGAAATATTACAGAAACAATGTGGGTGGGATGGGAACAGTGGGAGAGCGACATGAAAGTAACCGCTTACCAATTCAGTCCATTCAGCTTACCAAAAATGAAACTGAAGGGGATGTGTAGACAAGGCTGAAAGCACCAGAGAAGAGGGAAATTTTATTGAGAAAACCATGCCTACCTCTTCAGAAGTGGTGTGTGAGGATGCCAGAAAGGCACAAAGATCAAGGAAGATTCGATATGCTACTTGCAGAACAATTCAATCTCAACTTTTCTCTCATTCCCATTTGCTACTTTTCCATCTGATTTCTTTCATGTGATTTCACCCACTGTTTCCTTACATATTTGTGGATGTTGACACATTTTTTTCTAATTAGAGCTCCTTCAACTAGTGCAATCATCTAATATTTTCTAACTAAACTTTGTTTATCCTCAGTAGTGTCTAATGGCCTCTTAAGGGAGCTCTTGAAAGTCTGAATAGATAGAAGGAAAGTTCCTTCTCCATCCTGAACAGCTCAAAGTACTCTCTTTTTTTATTCTTTGTGCATTTGATAATGTTCTTCTTAGGAGGTTTTTCAGTTCTTCATTCTTCTAAATGTGTCTCATGCTTTTTTTGATTTCTGAGAACAGATGCCTAAAAGTAGGACTTTGTCAGAAATATGAATTAATGTGAGAACTAGAAAAATAAAGCAAAGAACACAGTAAAAAAACACATGGAAAGTCAATGTAATGCAAGACTGAACACATTGAGGCCAGGTGTTTCATGACCCCCCACATGTGTCCACCCAACCACAGGGAGATTTCGTGCTTTCAGGAAGTCCTTGTGGAAAGGGAAGTTCTCCTAGATTAGCTGCTCTATTGCCATTTGGAAAGTGAAATTTTGACCCCGTTAAAAGCACTGTCAAAACTCTCATCCACTGTGATTTAGGTCTTCCTTGGGGCAATTTTGGCTCGAACTGTGTGAAAGTGCTTCTGGCTGAAGCAATCCCTGAGTTGTTTGAGTATATCCCTGGAGGGGAGCAGGCAGCTTTGTGAAAGAATTGGTCAAAGAGTTATTTTGAAAGGGAAGCAACTACCACAGAGTGGGGTACAATGGGAAAAGGGAAGCGCATAGCCCAGTGTGTGAGTCAGAATTCAAAGATAGCCTTTTTAGTCCCTCTTTTTTTTTTTTTTTTTTTTTTTTTAACCTGGTTTCCTCTTTCTTGCTTTCTTTCTTTTGAAGCACTGGTTTTACTCACTTCAGCTGGAAAGGACTCTTATTAGTCTCTCAGCAGAGCTTTGTAATGGAAATGAGAAGAGACATTATCTGTTTCTTACAACCTGCCATAATACATGGAAAGAAAGAGGTTTTTCATATGTATGTAAACTGAGGATCAGTTTTGAGAGTTGTACCTTCTACTTCGGAGCCCAAGCACTGCTCCTGGTTGTCTGCTGTGCAAAGTAGAAGTTTTATCTGTCTAATAGTCAATTATCGAATGTTGTAATCGGCAGGCTTTTTGGAACCCTCAAAAAGAGTTTCCTGGTATCTATATCTCTTAACTGTTTTGCTCTGCCTTTTTATGCAGAGCATTGTTTTATTGGATAGAAAGCCAGCACAGCTCTGGCAAATTTAATACAAAGAGACCTGCTGTATGCTGACCTTCAGGTGATCTCTGGTGCTTTGCTCTGTCCTCTTCACCTCACCCGTATGTCATTTGTTTAAAATGGCACAGAAGTTAGAAAAGGAAATTGAAAGCAAAGCTCGACAAGCTCTCTTTCACTTGTTATTAGATTTACCACAAAATAAGTCACTTTGGTACACAGTGGCTTGACAAATACTGTTTGTGAATAGCCTTAATGCAATGTATGATAACGAAGGATGAGAGGATTTGAACTTTAAAAATGTCATGCTTGGCCATTTTGACCTATTATTTACAGGCAATTACACTTTCATTCTGCTATGGGTTAGTAATATTAGATCAAGAATAATTTTGTCATTTTACAGGAAGAAAAAAAGATTTTCTTGGTGTATGAACATGTTCATTAGTATATTCTGTGCATTTCCCAGAAGGCTCATCCTTGTGCTACAGTGATAGGAAGTGTCACAACACTTCAGATTGATGGAATAGACATGAGGAATCTTTCACCTCAACAAAGGATATTTCCTTTCTAGTAAGTGGAGTGTTTCTGCCACTATTGATATGTCTTCCCATCAGTAATAACAAATTCTTCTCAGTGCCAATACTCTATGGAGAATCTTGAAGTAGGAAGTCACTTTTAAAAGACATGCACTATAAACGTGTAGAAAGAGAATCTCTCTCATAATGTGAGAAAGATTGAAAAAAAAGACAAAACTTAGCATAATGCAAAACAAGGTATTGCAGGAATGAAAATGGCATAACCACTTCAAAATGCTCTATATATTACAGTTCAAGATTATGATGTTCTATAAGGGATGAGTTCTCAATCTTCAGAATATATAGAAAAAAGACCATTACGTATCGGGTCCTTCATCTAAGTTCTCCCATTACTGCAAAATTAATTCTTTGGACTAATTGCAGATACATGCTTACCCTATATTGATAAGAAATGTACTTAATACAGTATTTCCAGGGTGCTGTAAGTGGAAAGTCCTCTATATATTTGAGAATTAAGTCTATATTTGCTTACAGTGAATTATTCAGACACATTCCATTTTCCATGAGACTTAACTCCTTCTCCAATCTCAAGGCAAGAATGGTGATTATGATAAGCTCTAATAATAAGAGGCTGAAATCACAAAGCAGAAATCAGCATTTTTAGGAGAAGCCTCTGGACTGTTCTCTGATATGACTAAGATATTTCAGATACAGTTTATGATTTATATGCTTTCAATGACAACCATCAAAATATAGTCAAAATTTGAGGTCATCCTTCTGTCAAAATTATAAACTAATCAAAAAGGAGAACTGCACAAAAAGCATGATTATTGTTCAGAAATTGTAGAGATTAAGCCGTGCATTTCTTCTTCATTCTGTTTTTTAACTTCCTTGTAAATGAAACCAATAAAATATATATTGTGCTTGACATGTCTACTGCTGGTGGTTGCATTCTTGACCTCTGAACCCATCAAATGCTAAGTTCTGCTTGGAGGCATTACCAGGCTCATGGGGTGACTATGTGGCTCAGGACTGAAAGGATGTTTCATCTCAGCTGGGATTCACGCATGAGGTGATCTCCACATATTGCGCTGATGGTCTCTGTCTGTCTGGTCAGCATGACAGTCAGTTGCACACTCAGCCTAGGACCTGCACAATACGCACTAATAATGGCTGGTTTCCCTTAAAAGGTATCCAGAAGCAGAGTTGGAGCTCTCCCAAAGAGTGATGGACAAAAGAAGATTAACTTCCCTCTCCTTTGCTGGAGGGATCCAACACCATCTTTCTCCACCACCTAACCCATCAGTCAGTACATAACACTAGGGACTTAATAAGTGTGTGTGGAAATCACAGGGAAGGCTTGTCCCTCCCTTCTCATGAGGTTTACATGGAAATGATTTGTGATTCACTGGGCCAGAGAGAGAGGGACATGGACATATTTGGGCAGGATCCACATGTGACTCTGAGCTACTTATTCATGCTGACTGGGATACATTGAGGCTGGGAGGGGAAGAAGAGCATGAATCTGTATCCCAACATGTAGGTCACTCCTATGGAGGTGAAAGATGTGGGTGCATCCCTGTCTCTCTGATTATACAACTGTCATGGGGCAGCTACTTGGACAAAACATAGACGCAGCTCCCAGAGAAGGGAGAGTGTTCCTTCTGTCTGCTGGGCATGTGAAATTCTAGGTTACAGAGTCGCGTCTCCTTCCTCTGACCACCAGCATTTAAGTACAAGGTGGAGCTTCAGCAAAAGTAGAGGGCAATGCTCCAAACCTGTTCCAGAAAAGGCCATTAAGTGAAGCATGAGTCTGAGTCTTCAAAAAGCAGAAATGACAATGAACCAAGGCTTCTGCCTTCGTACTAGTTACATCAGCCACAAGGACAGAGTGATAAGGAAAAAATGTGTAAGGGAAAGCAAAGCATCATCTCCTACAGTCAAATTTTAAAAGAAAATAGTAGTACGCATGCCTTTGCCACCCAGTTTGTAATTTTTTTTAGGAAAGAAAGGATGCAGGTATCCTCAGGCCCATAAATCTTATTCAGAGAAGTCAGAGTATGTCATCAAGAGAGGTGTCTCTTAAGCAAGGTGCCATTTGAGGGGCCTCTCTTCCCTGCCTTTCATGTCAACTAGATTACTTAGCTGCTCACTCAGGAAGAAACAGTTGTGGGTCCCTTCCTGTAGAAAAGAAAACAGGCATGTGTCCTATATAACGAGCAAAGTAATTCACTTAGGACTGCAGACAGGGATTGATGTTTGGGAGGTTTGACATGGGGCACTGCCATGTGCAGTGGTGCACCAGAAACCTCTGTGTAAAAATCCCAGAAATATGTGTCACAAAACAAGTCAGTCATTTTTCTGATGGTGCTGTGAAATCACCCTGGTGGGTGATGTTCAAGAATTGTGCTGTTGGGGAACAGATCATGGCAAAGGTATGATGGGAAAAGGGGACAAACAACAAAATGCATTTTGCAGCATTTGACACTAAAAATTGCTGGGGGGGTTCTCAAATAGCCAGCAAGTAAGACGAAATGTCAGAAATGTGGGGATTTGATTTAGTATAGCAGTTTCATGTCCAATTTGAAATGACACTGATCTCAAATGAAGAGCCTCTTTGCTTTTTGTTGCTCATGCATAGCCTGTAATTAGGTGCATTTCTACGTTAACCCCAGTTTCTTCTGTGAGCTGATCTATTCCTGACCTGCAACCAAAACTTTCCAACACACTGCAAGCAAGTACAGCATTATCAGCTTCTCATAGGCAACCAGTATATTCCATCTTTAAGCCCATCTCATGCTTTTTGCTGTTTTTCAGAGGAAAGTTTCTCATCTGGATTAAAGTATTCTGGCCAGGATTGTTAATAAAGATACACTACCTCAGTCCAAAAGTGAAATCAGTGTTTGGTTTCTGAAAGAGCTGTGTTTGAAAAGCCAGCCATGAACCAATGTTCAGTCCGTTGTTTTCTGATACTTCCAATAGTTGAATCAGGTAAAGCTGTTGAAAAGTATGTGAATTATTATTTCCCAAAACAAAATAAAACTAGAAGGCTACAGAAGGCCCTGAACTGCTGAATTCATTTATGCACTTCTACAAATGGACAACAGCCTCTGAGGTATTCATCATTCATGGATGTAATTCCCAGTGAGTCATGTATTAGATATTTGTAATTATACTGGTTTAGCAAAATGCCTTCAACTGTTGCTTATCCTTGGATATTTGTATTTACTATCATATTAAAAAAAGATTTTTCCGGCAAAAATTTCAATATTGAAATGAAATTGAATGTCTTATGTCAAATGTTTGTTCTGTTTTAAGATTCAAGAATGCAAGATTATGTGGTTGACTCGCTATCCAAAGTTCGATGTGTGGATTTAATACCCCTGAAAAGAGAAGGTTCTTGTCTGAGTTGCTTTATCTTTCAGTCAGTACTTGTAAAGAGCTGTTTTCCTCTGTAACATCGAGTCCATTGGAAGAAAGGACCTAAGCTACTGGAGAAGGACACAGCTTGCAAATATTCATTGTCTAGGAAAGTTTGCATTTATCCATATATATATGTGTGTTTAAGCACAAGAAGTCTAAACAGTCAATTATTTTATTTCAGCCTTGGAAAATACTCAGAAAAAAAAGCATGCACAGATTTTCTGAGGGAGCACAAGATGTGGCACCCCGTTTTATGTATCAGACTTACAGCAGCACCCCTCACAACCAAACAGCTGCTGTCGCTGCAAACAGAACAGTTCTTCAGACATTTAAAAGTGCAGGATTATGTTTTGTAATGCAGCACTGTGCCCTCTCGTTTTCATCATGCTCTAAGGAGCAGCTTATAACAGATTTGACGCCTGAACTCTGAGCAGATCCAGGGACTGAGGACCTGTGTCCCTCCCCAGCAATGGTGTGACCTGCCTCCACTGTGTGCCCCACTCAAAATTATCTCAGGGATCCTGTCTGAAAACTGCCTGTGCTGTAGCCACAGAGTTGTATATTGTGGCTGGAGCCTCTTACAGCAATTAAAAGGCAATAGACATTGCTAATTTAACTTGCTAAGCTTGGAGGACATTTTGTGAACTAGCTGCGTGTGGTTTCATCTGAGAAAGGTACTTAAACAAGTTCTCATGTTATTTTATGTTGTCTTGTACTGGCATTGTTTGGTATTCATGCAGTCTCACATGCATTTCCCACTGGTAGGGCATGGTAATTTAAGGCTATTTATGTGCAAAGTGAAGAGTATGTCAAGGAAGAGAGAATCTGACTTTTCATTGAATGGGTAATGTGAAACAATTGGTTAAATTAGTCAAGCAAGACTGCGAGCTGTGTGTATCAGAGGCATGCATGAAACATTAGGGAAAATACAAGTGGATTCCTAAAGACCTTTTTTTCTAAGAGCAAAACCAGTGCAAACAAGCAATCATGTATTTAAGAAGTTGAGTTATCATGTATTTAAGAAGTTATATATGATCTAAGTGAGATTGGGAGGTATTGCAATTAGCATATTTATCTGCACTTATAAATGTTCTGCTTCAAATAAGAACATTTGGGTTCACAGAGGGTCATTCTATCCTGTTGTATTTCTTCTAATTTCATCCATCAGCCCAAAAATACTGATGGTTAAATATAAAAAATAAAATAAGAGGAAATAAAATAATTGACATTTTGTGGGAGCAATTTCACTTTGTAAATGCCTAAGCAAGACATAGCTTTCTGAGTTGAAAGATTATGAGTTGGCCATATAGCGAAATAACAGGACAAGTCGTCTGAAAAAATGGCCATGACAATTGTCAATGAGAAGAAAATCCAGTGATTCAGCAGTTAGAGGCAAGGCACACTGTTAGGCATCATATTCTGTGTGGAGAGGAATGTTTGCTGGAAGACAATTTCCTAAACCTATGCACACATATCTCTCTGAAACTGCCCATATTAGGACATTTTCTTAAGTATATATTGTTATTTTTCTGAAATCTCTGCTGACACACTTTATGCTACAAAAAGCAGGCAGATTGAGAGGAAAAGTAGTACCAGATGGCAAGTACCATGAAACAATGGAATACTCTTGCTTTCTACAGTATCCTATGAAGACCAAAGCCCCATCACAATTCAGTTTAGAAAGAATATTACAATAAAAATAAAAATGAATAATGAAACTAAATAAGATTATCTAAGCCATCTAGAGTGCATTAACATAAATAAATTTCTAGGCACATGAAGCTCCATGCTGTAGTTCATCCTACCAGTTCTTGTTATTGCAGCCCACTAACTTCTGGATCACTGAAATCATGTTGTTAGCTTATTCTTGAAAAAGAGGCTTGTGCTGCATAAGGGCATGGTGATAAAGCCACTAATAAAAGTAGTTACATGACAAAATAAACCTAAAAATCACGGACCTTAAAATCATATCTGGAATGCAGAACTGGGAGGGGAAGGCCCCACAGAGGGACACTTTTTCTCAGACAGAGGAAACTTCTTGACCTTAATCTTGCAATGAAAAGCTGAAAATCTTTCCAGCTGAAGCAAGACTTCCTAGTTCAAAAACATGATTTGTTGCCTCCTGATGCTGGCTTTATTTTGATATACATTCAGCATCTCTTAACCTGAATTTTCTGTGGAAGTAATAACTGCAGCTGTCAGAAAGAGGATGTGTGATCATGAATGGCCAAGGAGATGAAACCTCTTAAGAGGCTGTAACTCCCAGCTGCCCTTTGGACAATAGGAGCCATGAAGACCAGAAATCCAACTGGAAATACAGCTACAAATTCATGAATGAACTTGAGAATTGGGAAATGCTGCCTTAAAAGTGAGCCCTTCCCTCCAAATTTCAGTTATTTTTCATTTCTATCTAAAAGTAACGCTGCATGAACACCAATGTCATCCAGATAAAATGTAATTCCTTTTCATTCTGATGTGTTGTTTTCTCAGCCAAAAAGTATATTGCAATGCAATAGCAACTTAATATGATTAAAAAAAAATTAGTATGAAGGGCTTTAAGTAAATTCCTTCATGTGGAATTTTGTTCTTAGTGCTATTAATGCTAATGTCTGGTTAGCCTTTTGATTGTCAAGTTGTCAAACTGTGTTTGAAGGAACTTCTGAAGGTACCCTCTGGAAGACAGTTCAAAATGCTGCTCTAAGCGTCAGGGCTAGATCAGGTTTCTCACAGAATCATTAGGGTAGAAAGGGACCTCTGCAGATCATCTAGTCCAAAACTCCTGCCAAGGCAGGGCCACCTAGAGCAGATTACACAGGAACACATCCAGGTAGGTTTTGAATGTCTCCAGAGAGGGAGACTCCGAACTTCTGCATATCAGTCAAGTTTCAAGTATTTCTGGGCAACCTCTTCTTTTTCCACAGGAAAGAAGAAAACCGTCCTTAGATCCTCTCAGAAATTCAGCTTCTGACTGTTGCTTCTTATCGTTTACCATGCTCCTTTGAGAAGACCCTTTACCTCCCACTCATAGGTAATTATACTCCCTGCTCTTAGCTTTCTCTTCTCCAAGCTGAAGAAAGCTGCTCCCTCAGTCTCTCCTTGCACATTATGTGCTGCAATCTTCAAACCTTCCTCTCCAGTGAGAAGTATGATGAGTAACTTCAGATATCCTTTGCTGAATGGTGGAAGGTTTAAGCCAGATAACCCAACACATTGGCCTCTGAGCTACAGGGCTGAACAACATTCTGGTCTTGTAGCAAATAAGTGAAAAAGGTCATGCAGTTTATGCATGTACCATTTCTCTGGCAAGCTGAGTCAAAACACTACATTATTTTAAGACTAGATTCATCAGTTTGGAGACTTGGCTATGGCACATCCACTTTGGTCCTCAAAGACTGGCTCTGAATTTAGTTTTAAATGAAACCTTACACTGAATTCAGTGTGTAAGTCTATTACCAATGACTTACTGACTGAGCCCCTTTTTCAGTCAAACAAGGAAAAGTTTGTTTTTCTAGTTTTGAGGATGAGGGGCCTGTTTAATACATTCTTTGCAAAGCTGGAATGTGGTTGAAGTGTTGGTCTGAGTGAAATCAGCAGCAGAATTAAACTCCATTCTGCTGGGTAAACTCCTTTCTCCTCTAGAAGGTTGGAGGTAATGTTTGCTTCTCCCACTATGGTCTAAACAGATCTTAATATTTAGAAAACTGCTGTGTGACTGAAGCATTTCCACTTCTGCATGCCCAGTTTTGGATACTTAACAAATTTGGCTTTCTAGAAGTATGAGCTGAACACTCAATAAAAACTGTGTTGAATGAACAGTTCAACAGCCAAATACGTGTGCAAACCAAGTCCTTCTGAAGGTTTAGACTAAGATGTACCACTTCCTAATTTAAGTCAACTGCATCCGAAAGCAATCAATCAGCATTTTCTTTGCCAGCAAGCAAACCGAAATTGACAGCTATTGATTACTGTGTCTTTGTGTTTCCTCTTCAGCATATACAATGAAAAAGTACGAATGAGACATAAAAAGGCAAATTCGATTTTCAGACAATCATGGGAATGAAATAAGAGTTCAGCCATTGAGCAACCTCATATTTCTCTCCCTGGTACCTGGCATGCTGCTTTGTCCCAGTGCCACCCTTGTTTAAAAACCATAATCACATGGGAGCAGAAAATCCTCCCTCAGTATTATTCTGAAATCTCTGTGCTCAGGTGATGAATAACCTACATGAATCCCAAAGTGATGAAGAAACAGAATCAGCAGGATAGTATTATTGGAAAGAAGTTGTAGTGCAAAAAATCTTTGTCTGCTGAGACTGCAAAGCTCAAAATAATTTCCAACTTTTTTGTTTCCTTTTTCTGTTGTGAAGTATTACAAGATATAGGCTACTTTTGCTAGCATAACTGCTCAACTTTGTGAAAGTGAAAATAACATAGGGTATCCTTGCATTCAAGTCTTTTATAACCAGACAAAGGTTATAAAAGCAAGTCAGTCAACATTTCTTGCCCTTATGGACTTCTGTTTGATGTGATATCCTCATATGCATATTAGCTAGCTGAACTACAGAGGAGCTGGGCATAGCTGGGCTGTTCCAGCAGATGTCTTGGAAGATTCACAAGAATTCAATATTTGCGGTGAAATGCAATAGATCTCAAAGATGAATGTTGAGTACATTAGAGAAGGTTAGCAAAACAAAGGGAGGACAGTCCTTGAGAAGTTATCAGATCAGTCCCTTAGCCCTAAGGCAGTAACAAATTTATCTGCACAACTCCCAGGAGGTGATGAAGGGATCAAAGAGGATCCTTAATTCTAGCATTGTTTACACCTGGTCCATTGCAGCAAAAGGGAGGGCTGGATAGGGGGCCCAGATGGAGCTCAGCAATATCCCTAGGGTGGGCAAGGGTAGAGGGTGTCCTTGGGAGGCTGATAAGGACAATTCAGTGAGCTCAAGGCCTGCACCTAGGATGAAGTGCCCTCTAAAATACACAGTTGTCTATGTGACAGTCGGGATCATTTTCCATCTGGAACAGAAAGCAGCAATGACTACTTTGATTAAGTGGTTGTTCTGCTTCTGTACAAGCCTTGATGGCATAGTCAGTCAGTTCCACTGCTTTTCTCCCAGTGTTTTCTACGTCTCAGGTAACTGAGGTGGGCCAAGGAACAAAGCAATTCCCCCTTTCTTGCTTTTACAATAAATATCTGCACTTGGAAACTTCTGTCATGTGTGGGCTGACACAGGCTGACAGCCATGCACACAGGCTATTGCAGACATTGTGTTCAGAGGCTTACACTCATGTAGGTTAACGTGCAAAGGGCAGCTCTTGATGAAAAGGTTTTGCTGGTCTGGTCAAGTAGATCTTATAATCCCCACCAAGCTGACAGAGATCTGAGAGATTTCTGTTATTGTGTTCCCTGTACTTGTAATTTCTCTGATGAAGGCTGCGTATTGCTCATCCTTTATCAGCAGAGCTTTAGCTGTTCTTAAAATTTCCAAGGTGGAATGCAAAGAAGAAAATTCTTGTCAGACAGATGTTTGCCACCACTGATTGATGCTCTTGCAAGAGATAATGTCACCTGAAGAGGATCAATTAGCAGCGTTTCTCTTTCTTCCATCATAAATCTCAGTAAAGCAGGAAATAGTATAAAACTTGAAAGAAAGATAAATGAGTCTCATTAGGAGGAGTGAGGCATGATTAAACAATAGGGCTCAGCAGGGTGGGTAACATATCAGGCCAGCACTGAGCCAGAGAGGACTCACCTAATTGTCACCAGCTTCCCAGCCCAAAGAAGTGGTAATTCAGAAATTAAACATAGGTCCTGAGGTATGCCATCGCAATGCTAAAAATTACAGTTTGGGTAGATCCCTAGAAGGGAACTCAGAAGAATTCCTGAACTGATGAGCTCATAATTAGCCTGAGAGATGACAGCTCATGATCGGTAGTGCTCATCCCTGGTGTAAGCCGGTAGCATCTCACTGACTTCCACTGAGACACGACTCTTCTGATATCAATGTGCCCACAAAAAGGCAAAAGCACAGTGAACATTTTCCTGTGTAATTTCTGTAAATGGCAAAACTCCTTTTGATTTCAAAAGAAGCAGGACAGAGCTGTTTGCTTAACTGTAATAAGTCCTCCCTACCAATTGTAATGGAAATTAATGTGAATCTCTGTTCACTGTTTTACCCTGCTGTGCCTGGAGCTGGAAGGAGATATTACTTTCCACACAGTGAAATGAAAGTGGCACTCACTCTCCTCTTAATCTCTTTGAAGCATTTGTGCTTGAGGCAGAAGCTAAGGTCTGAAATTGAGGCATTTTAACAAACAGTGTCAATGACCTTGTGCCTAGCACCCTGCCTAGACAAATAATTGCATCACCATGCTGTATGCTGGTGCTTACCTAATGCGTTCTTGTGCAACAGAAAGCAGCTGAGAGTCACTTTGCGTCTTTGACGAGGGTGAGTGGCACAGCAACCTTGACTGGATTGCACACAGCCAGGGCAGCTTGCTTTCCCCTGAAGAGCAGGAGACCTGATTTTCCTTGGCTTTGCTGTCTGGACGCAGTCATGTCTGCCCACTATGGTCACCTTCCTTCCGTTCCATTCTCCACATGCTGCTGCTGGATTTGCGATCAAATCAGCTTTATCAAAAAAGTGAGCCATATGTGCTGCTCTGCAACTCCCACCGAAAGGTGTTTTCCTACCCGGGGACGGCAACATGCCTGTGAGGTTTTACCAGACCATAGCAGTACCATCTTTCCCTTGCATTTTCAAAGGCAGTTTCGGCCGGCTCCAATACCTTGAGGCCTGGATCCTCTTCTGTTCCTGAGCTCCTGGTTGAAGTGATTGCTCCATAACCTGCTGCTTCACCTGTAGCTCCTGTTTGCTAGCTTCTGCCCTTTCCACCCAGGTATAGAGCCTTGTCAGAGTCTCCAGGGCTCTCCCCTGCAGCTTAGTCAGCTTGCAGCTCCTCTTGGAGGTGAGTGGGACGCTAAGGCTGGTGAGAGATAGTAGCAAGCCCCTAGTGGAGTGTGCTAGCCTGTGCAGTAGGGCACTTCACAGCCCTATTCTCCACTGAGTAATCTGTTTCAGAGGGTAGGTTACTCAAAGCTGGCCTTGGTAGTTAAAGAGCTTGGCTAAAAACTATAAACTCCACGTGGTATAGAACCCATCCCACTACAGATCTGGCACTGAGGACTTTTTACGTGGTTTTTCCCCTTGCTGATTGAGATAAAAAACACACACAGGTGACATGACTTAATTATTTCTATTTATCTAGAGGTGAATGAGGCAAGGTGTTCTTGTCCTTTGACTTTCTTGATGGTTTAAAGACTCAGTCTTTCTATGGAAAGCAGAAAATGACGTCCTGGAAAAGGGAGAAGTTGATATTTCAGTCTCTTGAAGCAGATGAAGGAATTGAGCTGTAAGCTTTCATACTGTGTCAGCATTGGGAGTGGCAAACTCTGCAAAAGAGAAGCTGCTTATGTCTCTTGTCTACAAAACACCCTCAGGGCTCCATCAGACCATGGGATAACTCAGGTTTACCAGGACTTCTGGGAGGATATCTTGTCCATCCTTCAGACTCATCAAAATGTCAGGGCAGAGATTCACCTCATCTGCCTGCCATCCCATCTCATTATGCAGAAAAGTGTAGGAAGGGGATATCACCATTGTATATCTGGGGGGGTGAGAAGGAGAGAAGTAGTGAGGGTCTTTCTACAAGATGGAAAAAGAGGCAGAAATTGGATGATAAAAAGATTAAATTACAGGCAGGTCTCCCTAGGCAGGTCTCCCTATCATCTTGTTTAAAACTCTGTTAGTTGATTAGTTACAATCAATACCAAAAGGCGTCACTTGCTTTTCTTGGCCTGTTCCTGCTCACATGAACAGATTGAGTAGAAAGAAAATTGGATTTCAGGACAGTTCCTCTAGATGGCAAACTTTATCTATTCTATTTATCTTATCTATTCAAAAGCAAGTATGTTCAGGCTCTGTTTCACTGGAAAAAAAAACCCATCCTACGCTACTGGGACCATTCAGTCATTTCTGGAATACCAGTTCCTAGAGTGCTAAGCAAATTGTTGTAGGGAAACAAAATTATTGATGATGCCTCAAGTCCTTGAGAAATGTGTTTACTGGTGCAATATGATTTGGGAAGTACAACAATTAAATTTTGTTTGAAATATGACATATTGTGCAAACCTCCTTTTGTACCTAACAATGAAGATGTTGCTCAATTTACTCCCAGAGGCTGAATGTGCTGAAAGTGAAGGAAGTCTCTCTTTCTTTCGGCACAACTGCTCTAGATATTAATACTGATCATTTTTTGATACTGTTGCTAAGCCAGTGAGGAATAGGTAAAAGGAATCTGAAATAGAATGAGGAAATCAATAAAATTGCCTCAAGAGCTGATCCTGATCTAAAGCCTGTATAATTGGTAATGACTCTAGTGAACTTCCTGGCATAAAATTGCCATAAGATGTCTGGTCTTACATGCACCCAGTATTTAAATCTTAGAGAAGAATGATAATAAAGATCAGCTATTTTGCATCCTAGGTTGTCTTATGAACAGCTGTAAAGTAAGTGTGATGGTAGTGCTGCAACAAAGACTTCAAAGTATATTACAGACTTCATGGTATTAAATGTTTTACTGGGAAATAAGACAGCAAAGAATCAAACCCATATCTATCTCTGGAAATCAGAATACAGTCCCAGACTTCATGCTTCATGCAACAGAAATGGGGCTTCCAAAACCACTCATGGCATTTATGAAAACCCCACTCTACTGATATGTCATCGGTGTAATGACGATCTATATGACAGAATTTGTCATTCTGCATTTTCTGTTGATAAAAGAAACAAAGTCTGCAAAGTCTGATGTTTGCATATAACACTGTTGTTTGCATTGTTCCTGCATGCTCCTTGCTGAGACCCTTCCTCTGTTCCTTTGCCTGCATGAAACAGCTTGCAAACTCTTCCAGAGAGAGAGCTTCATTCATTTCCCAGGTGATACTATAAATGGCATTTTGCTCGTGCGATAAATTGAATATTCCTTCAATATTCTTAGGGATTTTGCTATGTCCCTAATGATCTATTTGAATTTCAACATTCAGTTTGAGTTTGCCCTGTCACAGTTTCAACACGTTACTTATAATGATATCTACCAACCTCCATTTTCTTTCCTTCCAATCTTGAAGTTATGCGCCCTGTCACGCCTCTGATAAGTCTGTGTCTCAGACCATGGATTTTTACTTGCCCTATAAAATATCTGAGCAAGCCTTAACTGCTGTATAAATACATAATGCTCAGCCTCAAGTGATTTATCTTCCTTTCTTGTCTTTTCACTTATCAGTCTTATCTCAGAAATTGCCTGTAGCTTAACCAGCCTCTCTTAGTTTTCCTCAAATTGGTCATCCCATCCAGATGATTGCTGAAACCACTTGACCTTCCTCTGACTCAGGATTTGCTTTCTAACAGAGGGATGCACAGAACTCTGCGCAGTTTTGTTGATCACACCTTAGCCAAGTCACCTCAATGGAGTTTCTCATCTCACCTCTTTGGTGAGATGCCTCTTTGGTTGGCTTCCTTCTGCTGCTGCGTTGCATTGCGGACTCGTGTTTGTGACACCACCTCTTCTTCTTGCCTTGAGGTCCCCGCCTTTCACTTCCCTGGTGAGTGTGCCTGCCCTAGATAATGAAGTGGCTTGTACCTGTTTCTTGCATAACTATTCCAGTCAGGGCAGAGATCTGTTTTCTTTATTTCCTCTGCTTAGGGTCACCATGTGCATCTGAACCATGAACCATGTGATCAGGAGTCAACCGTCCCTCAAAATAGCAGGGAAGTGGATTAATCTAATTCCTGTGACTTTTACTGAATCAGAGGCATCTGTTGACTAGGAAAATGTGCCACGTCCTTTACATGCCAATATATAAAATGCATGACAATGTAATTTAGGCCATCCCTACCAAAAAACATGACTGAATCATTGTGTTGTCTAGAAGAATTAGTTCCCCTTCTTTTGACAAGAAAGTAACAATAACTTAATTTGTCTTGATTTGAGCAAACAGATTTTTCTTTTAATTTTCCCCCAGTTTTACTGCTTAAGGAGAAAAAAATAATCCTAACTGGCTTTGTATATAAACAAAGACGCAGCAAGCAGGATCCAGTGCATGTAGTGTACTGAGGAGCCTTCTTCCTCCCTGAGGCAATGGCACAAGATAGCCAGCCATACTTTCAGCTCTCAGTTCCTCAGTGTGACTGAAAATGACATGTTAACCCCTTCCATGAGGTGAAGGATGGAGATGTATTGTAGTACCGTATCTTCCACAGGTACTGGGATACGCCCTTATGCAAGACAGCCTTGGTCTTACCTCATGGCAGAGAGGAACAATCAGCATCTGAACTGCCTGTTTTCAAGCAGCAGGTATTTCTTTCATCCTAATTAAAAGATGCCCCTGTCTGATAGATGCACGTAGACCTTCTCTTTCAAGGTCAGAGTGTCCCAGAACATCCAGATAAATGGTGGAAAATCTTTTGTAAATACATGCATGTAAGTGCTGAGAAAAATTACAAAGTTACTGACTCTTATGCTGAATAAGCAGTGAAGGAAACAGTGGCTTCTGACAATGTGCCAGCTAGGGAATTTGAGAAAAGGATATATCTCCTCACAGATTTGTATGTGAAATATGCTGTGGTTGCTGTGTATTGCAGCCAAGCATTACTCAAGTTTAGATTCTTCTTCATTCCCTTTTTTTTTAATACTGGTACTTTAGATGCACATATAATCACCCGTGCCTCCACTTTTTAGGCACTTTCATTTCCTCTCTTCTTCTCACCATTGAGAAGTGGATCTCTGAGTGGTGCTTGAATATTTATTTTTCTTGTTTTGTATTTTTAGAGGACCTTCAAGTAAGAATCAATGGGAAGACCCTGAGGAAATTATTTTTGGCTTCTTTCTCTAGTTGCAAAGGAGTAGGTCATGTAAACTAAACACAACCCCTACATCCTTTACTCCAGGCTATTCCCCGGGGCTGGAATAAACCCAGAGGGCCAGATCTCTTACAAGAGCTCAGTGCATGGAGGCTACATTATTCTTTTGTGAGGTGCATAAGAACCTGCATAAGTTTTTGTGCCAAATAGAAAGTGGGAGGAGTGAAATGGGAGAGCAAGTTACAAACCTCTTCTTTTTCTTCCAGTGGGCAATGAGACTGGGATGATTGGGCTCTTGTTTTAACCTCCCTTGCATTGCTCTGAGGACTAGTTTAAGCACAGCATAAGTAAAATCTGAGCTCATGTTCTGCTGTCTCCTTTATTAAATGTGCAGTAGTGCACAGGTTTGCAGTTCTTCATGAGTTCATCATCAACTTTTTTGATGAAATATAAAACACATGAGTATAGTCATGAGACTTCTCACAAATCAGAAATGTTTCATCATGCTGATGAAATGAAGTTTAGAAATAAAAAAATTTTTTACCTACCTCAATAACAAATGTGATGAATATCTTACCCTATCCTACACTGCAGTATACATTGATAGCTGTGTATCATACTTCTAAATGTGAAGACAAGCTAACAAATTCTGTGCCTCTGGAAAAGCCATGCTTTGTAGGCCCAGCCTATATATAACATTATACTGTGCTCGTGCTGATAACACATACTGAGTGTACTTTATTACAAACAGGGCAAGAATGGCTGCCAGGGGGATGGCATTTTCAAATGATCCATCCCTAATCTGCTCTTCCAGAGCATGACCCGTATCTTGTTGCTATCATTCTCCTTTTCTTTGAATGATTAATATGACACTTTTCCAAGAAGGATCTATCCTTCAGAGTGCCTAGTAAGTACCAAGTGCTTTTGGCTGCTGGTATTCGGCTTCCTTGCTTCCTAGAGCAGAACCATCTCAGACCTCCTTAAAAACTTTAACCTGAAGTCCCAAGGATGCGGTGTAATACTTTATTGGAAAACCATCAGTCATTGCACTATCATAGTCATATATTTTCCTGTACACAGGGATAGGTTGGCATCATGGGCAGGAGCTGGCATCTAAAGGCCAGTCCAATAGTCAGAGCAAAGCAAAGGCTGCCAGGCATCACTGGAGATGTGAGAAGAGGAAGAAATCCCCACCTAATGGCTAGCCAATGGTCATAGCCCAGCCTGGGCTTCTATTGTGAAAGGTTTTTCTAATGTAAAGAGTGCTCTTTAGGTTTTCAGGAAGCCCTGGGGAAAATGGCTGCCTGTACAAAGGACTTTTGTTGTTGCCTGACCAGTTGGCTCACTCAGCATCTTACATCTCCCCACTGCCTTTTGGTCAGAGTCATGTTATTATGAGTATACAATTGTGTATTTAGCAGTTCTCTGTTAGAACTACAATTTAAAATAATAAAGGAATCTAATTTATATCAGTGGTGCTCCCTGTATGAGCTCAACACAAAGCTATAATAAGCTAATTTATAAATGACACATATTTTCCCCAAAACCAGACAAAATGAAAAGCAATAGTGAAAAGGACTGACTGGTTACGTGCTCATGAGAGCTCGTTCCAAAAATAGGTCTGAGCTCGTTAAAAATGTATTTGCTAAAGTGTAGAAGCAATTTGGAAGTTTCTTTATATTTCTCACAGGAAAATTAGCTCAATTCACAAATAACTAAGTCACAAGTTATTTTGACTGGCTTTTTTTGTAGCAAGAGTTAGAAGTAACACTTGCTTTACACACACTGCTGGCAAACTAATTTTAATAGTTTGCAATTTGATTTTTGAGAAGGAGTCAAGCTGAGGGTTAAGAGAAGGCTCTTAGACACAGGCAAATTTCCAATGCAATCTGAGACTCTATTCACTAATTGAAGTCAATGTCTGGGAGCATGTTTTAACATGACCTTCATGAAGTTCTTTAATTTGTTGTTGATATATCAGCCTTCTCTTTTTCCTTCAGTATAAACAGCAGCTTCATAGAGCTTGCTTTATTTTCTTCTTCACCATGCCTCAGCAAGGGCATGAAAAAGAGCTGCTCACACTGAACCAGGAGAAATAGAAGGTGGCCACTCCTGGAGAAGATACCTCTCTCTCCTTAGCAGCCTGACACAGCAGGGTGGCTGCCCACAGATTAGGAAACTGGTCGAAAGCCTCGGCATTACCTAAGCAAGTCTGTTGCCTTTGGGTTACCCAAAGGACTGCAGCAGGTCAGTGCTGGCACTTCCATCCCTACTTACCAGGAGACTGAGTCAGGCCCTCTCCAGCTCCAATCATGCCATTGCATCTCATGTGTTTATGGCATCAAGCCTCACCTGCCGTCAGTCACAGCAGGGCAATGAAACACATGCTACAGTTTCTCTTGGGTTTCCTTTGCTCAAACTATTCAGCTAAGCATTGCTGCACTAATACTGAGCATCATTTCCACCTCTGGTCCTTGCTTCTTTGAGAGGATCCCTCTCATCATCTCTTCCTCAGTGTCCAAGCCAAAATCACCGGAGAGCTTTGTTTTCCTGGAAACGTTAACCTTCCTTCTGGTTTAGGTAATGTAGCAAGAGGAAGAAACTGAGCTAAGACAGTGCCCAATAAAATCAGAATGCCCACAGACCAATGTCTGTAACTGAGGTCAAATGAGGCCTATTCGTCACACAAGATGCCTCACAAAGCCGCTCAAAACCTTGGACAGATATTTCGTACGAGGACAACATTCAACTGGTTGTATAAGCACTAACGTGATTATAAACACTACTATTCAACATCCTAAAAAATGCACTGTAGCATTTTCTTATTCCTGTATGAGGAAAGCACTAGTAGGATTAAAAAAAAAACCAATGTATTTTTTTGCCACACTTAAAGGGGTGCAATCCAAATAAATTAACCACTATAAATCTTTCCACTTCATTGGCAGAGCAGGCAAGCTCTGTGCTCGCCAAGGTTCACACACCTTCATGTTAATTGTTTCAATGCCACCTCTTCCAAGCTGACAACACAAATCATTGCTTTTTTTACCTTGGGAGGAGCTCAAATGCTGTGGGCAGTGGCAGGACATCAGGTGAGGAAAGGAAAGGACTACTTGCGCTTCTGCATGCTCAGCAACATGCTTCCTTGGAAGGGGCAAAGCCTGGCACCACTAGGAAGAATTTTGCTTTCTTCTGACTCCTTGCAAATGCACAAAATTCCATGACTACAAAGCACTGTATCATTTGTTGCAGGAGAACAAGCTAATGGGAGCAAAGGTGAGGCTCCTCCAGCATTTATCACAATTCGGATGTACAGGTTAATTTTCTGCTGACTTTTGCTGCAACTAAGAACTCACAACAGACTGAACGATTTCTAGGTAGCAGCAGCTCCCAAAGTCGAGTATATAAGTGTGTTATGAAACCTGTGCTCAGCTATATCTGGTGTACTAGTGCCAGATCACCAATAGTTGAAGAGAGCTTTCTGGAAAATGAAGTTTAGTCACAGAAGGAATTCTGATATTTCAGAAGTATGGGAGATTTGGCATGGATTTAGATGAAAACTTATTTTTTCTTTCCTTTTTTACTTATAGGCAAAATGTTCTCATTTGGAAATTGAAAATTGACTTTGAAACACATCTTTTATAATGTTGGTATATCCAAATTATTAGCATAGTGTACAGTAAAAGCTAAAATCCCTAAGAAAATGGAACCAAGTCAATCAAAAAAGCCTCCAGGCTCCACACCACAATCCTCCAGTTGCCCAGTACTGAATTGTTTCAACCATTCTCTCATGCCTTCCCTCTAAAAATATTGCCTGTTCCTAAAAAGCATTTTATTTTTATGGAATATATTCTCCTGCAGACAGTGTGTTTTGATCACCAAGAAACTTTCCAAAATTTTACTGAAGTAGTAATGGTGAGCACTCTGAGTTCATGTCTAAATTTGCAATTTGTTCAAAACAATAGAAGTGGTTCCACAGAGCATCCTCACTATTGCTCTTTCAGGGATTTTTTTCACTTGGTGTATTGAATGCCTATTTGTGACTGAAGTTTGATGCAATTCACACTCTCTTAGGCCAAGCCAAAGCACAGGAACTGGGAGAGTAACTTCAGCACACCCTTCTGAACTGGACTAAAATGCTAATGAAGATGCATCAGGAATATGAACCTGACTCACAGTAGCAAAAAGTCTCATCTGCTTACACCATTAGCTGTTGAATGACAATTATATGCTGAGGTACTACTGACTGATGAAATAAGGTACCCAAAGCTTCCTTGTCATGGGTTCAGCAGTAGCAGCCATTTTTCTCCTTCTTGGTAGCTGGTGCAGCGCTGTGTTTTTGACTTGTGGCCTGAGAACAGCGCTGATGACACCAATGTTTTTAGTTATGGCTTAGTGATGTTTGGTCTGGCCAAGGACTTTCGGAGCCTCATGCTCTGCCAGGGA
>JANRGW010038752.1:0-21462 GCA_024733675.1 Psilopsiagon aymara | reverse complement strand
ATAGCAGACAGGTAGACATTGTCATCCAGTAGTATTCAAAAAAAAAAAAAAAAAAAAAGTAGATAAGAAAGTAATGAATGAAAAATTAATGCCACTTACAGGATCTATAAAAATATTTTGATCATAGGGTCATTAAATATTTAACTGTGGCATTTCTCACTACTACACATAATAGGTATGTGTGTGTATTCCAATCAGGAACTAGCATTTTCCCTTTTTAAGAAAGGGAAATTTTGCTTTCCTTTGCTGTGTATGCCTTTAAGTGTAAAATTTCTTTATGCAGGATATACTTTCCTGCATTGCTAGAACTTGAACAAGAGCTTTTGATTTGTTGCTCAGATCAATGATAGGTATCTTATTTGTTTATAGAAATATTACTCTCCAGTTGGTTCAATAAATTCCATAGACTTATATATCAAAGTAATCCATATTAACAAAAAGAAAGCAAACAGTTATATTGAGTAGTCCATTACAAATTCATTAATGATCAAAATATTGTTAGCAGACCTTTTACTTATTTGTGTATGTGTGAATTTTATTCTCACCCTGTTGAAATAGTACATCTATTCAGTAGGATAAATAAAACCTTAATGAAATCTAAAGCTTCTATAGATCTTGTGAAACAATCTTCAAGAACTTTTGGCTTTATATTGTCACAGGTAAAACCTGTACCTGACTAGGGGCAGATGATGGGACAACAGAGAAATAAAATTGCTTCCTCTGAGAAAGCGTTTAAGCTACAAAGACTGAGTGAAATAGATTTGACAGAAAGGAAAAGAATGAAGTGTAGGTCTAGCCACAGAAAAGAAGAAATGTGCAGTAAAAAAAAACTTCCTGAGGATACTAAATTGTAATAAGCAAGTTTTAATATGGTCCTTGTGTTCATATTTCATCTCTTTTATTACATTTGTTGTTAAGATTTAGCTTCCAGGACATTCTCCTTCAAAATCCAGGCAAACCACTTCATAGCATGTTTTATAATAAATATGACTGGGAAAAGTCTTCAGTGAACAAGTTAGTTTAGAATTATTCTTTTGCTGGTGGTATTTGTTTTGGTGGTTGTTACTCGCTGCTTCCCAAAGCCCTGAGGAATTCATCAACAATTTTTCAGTGAGTACTTTCTATCTTTCAGCCCTTTGTTTCTTTATGCTGTAGATACATGTGTTTGTGGGAGGGTGCAGAGGATAAATACTAAGCATCAAAATAAAGAGATAAAAAGAAGTTAACTTATCCAAGTGTTCAATAGAAATGGCAAATTAGCCCCACCCTTTCTAGGTAAGTGCTGCAAAACCTAAATAAATTCGCATTTGTGGATATGATTTCTTCCTTTTTTGCTTCACCGCCACTTATAACACACTTTCTTTTCACGGGACTTATCTGCAGAAATGTTTTATAGCCTTGTAATTTGTCTTTGATCCATGTATTTGCTTGGCGAATCCCATCCAATCTTCATCTGATCTCCATGATTTGCCTCACTCTTGTGTTGTCTCAGTGCCATCTGTTCTCAGCTCCTGTCTACCTCCTGATGCTCCTGTCCAGCAGCAATGTCTTTCTCATTTCTGCCGTTGTTTCTGTCCTGGGCTTTTGTTCCTCCAGACCATTTCTCCCTGCATCCCTCTTTCTTGTCAAAATCTTTCCTCTACCCTGCACACAGTGGCTCCTGATGTTCCTGCCCCACCAGTTTCAGCTGCTGTAACAGGAAACGGACCAGCAAACATGTTTATAAATTAATTTCTGTAATTATTTTGCCATGATTCTTTGATTACCTGCATTTTTTTTTTTTTTTTTTGCTGCATGGAATAGTATCCCACAACTGTATGTGTGTGTCTATTGTTCAAAAAGAAGTGGATTGTTTTGAAGGGATTTGAAATGCTGGTTGAGCACATAGGTACGTACACACAAATATGTGCATGTGCTTAGGTTAATCCTGAGATATTATTTTAAAGAAGACTTCTGTGGCTTAGTTGTAAGTTTTTATGATTCATTCACTTACTGTTTTATTTATTCACGTAGTTTCACTCTGCACCCTTAAGCTATCACAGATATTTTATATGATGGTACTTAACTGTGTTCACCCACCAGAAATGCTTATTGAAAATTAAAATGTTCCTATTCGTTTCTTTCTAGAGGTACGCACATAGAAGATTAATAGATTAATTTCTATTACATACACGAAAAGAAAAAGACCTTGGCAGTGCAGCAAAATGTTTAAATTAATTCTTCTATAGCCAGAAATCTTACCTGAAGCAGTTAGTTTGGGTTTTAATGGTTGTTCCACTTTAGTCGTGACCAGATCACTAACAGTCCTAGTACTTGAGCTTTATCTTCATTATTGGTTTAATGAACTGAAGAAAAAAAGATCAAGCTAAACGTATGTAAACCTTTTTTGAAGATGCGCCGAAACTCATTTAAGGTAAGGTTTACCCCATTAAGCAAGGGGTACACTGCCTTACATGGCCTTTGCATTGGTGAAGCCTGTTCCTGCATTTTCCTGGGAAAGGAAGAGCAGAGGCAGAATGAAGGATCCCACAACATACCCCATTAGAAGAGCACATGAAGGGTGTTTTCATTTTAACACATCCCACTGCAATATGTTGGCTCCTGTTCGGTGAGTGGAACAGACAGCAAGACTGGTTAGGCTGTCCTCAGTCCTCTCTCTCCTGTCCTCAAGGCTGGCCTCAAGAGACTGGTGAGAGCAATCTCTTACTGACTCTTCTCTCTGCCTCCTTGCTGGAGAAGTGACATTTGCACACTCTTCCCTTACAGAGGTGGACCAAGGGGTCTGAGGGGCAGAACCTGTGCCAAAGTCTCTTGGAAAGAAAAGACCCCACAGGATGTGAGCACCCTACAGTTGACCAAGGCTACTTGTCAGCAAGTATTTCCCTGCTTGACTGACATCTTCTCTGACATAAAGAAAGGAAGAGAAAAATGAAGCTGAGTCTGAAGTTCACAGCACTCCCTGTTCTTTCTCAGCTGAGGGAAGTTGCATCACAATTTCAGTTTTGTGGAGCAGGATTTGCTCACTTGTCTTTCTCTGGTGAAGCTCAAGGGGAGAAGCTGTGATTGGGAGTGAGTACTGGAGGAGCACTGCCTATAAGGCAAGTATGTCAGAGAAATACAATCTAAATTCACCACCTACTGAATCTGGGGCCCTTCTGCACAGCTAGATGTGGCATTGCCCCTTTGGGATTTAACCTAGCCTGCTCTCCACAGTCTTACCAGGTTGGGCTGGGAGAAAGGAAGGGAATATTCAGCCTAGCTACACTTTTAATCCCAAGGGCAGCATGCCTTTCATCTTGAAAGACAATGGCAGATTGTTTGCTTTTGAACTTTCTTAGTTAGGAACTGAATGTTGGTTTTCTTCAGTTGCCTGTGAATTAATTTCTGTCCAAGTTAAAATGAAGTTGGCAATGTAGATGACAGTCCAAGGCTGGGTTCGATATATATTGGGTATGCAACAATTGACTGCGAAACCCTTACCCTGGAAATAAATTTTGGTCCCACACATTGTATGTTTCCACGTATTTCAATGGTTGAATACCTCACATCCTGTGACAGTCATGCACTGTCTTCTTGTGTCAAATCAGGAATACTGGTGGACAAGCAGAAAAGGTTCTGTTCTCCTTTGGGTTTCTCTAACCCAGTTGCATAAGATTAGTCATTACAGTCTTACACTAATAGAGTTTTTACCAGAAGTATAATTCTAATGCTTGAAATGAGGTTGATATGTGCTGCGTCAAAAGGAGCATGACCAGCAGGTCAAAGGAGTTGATCCTGCCCCTCTACTCTGCTCTCGTGAGACCTCACTTGTGTGCAGTTCTGGTGTCCTCAACATAAAAAGGACATGGAACTGCTGGAACAAGTCCAGAGGGGGACTGGAGCACCTCCCGTATGAAAACAGGATGAGAAAGTTGTGTCTGTTCAGCCTGGAGAAGAGAAGGCAGCGTGGAGACCTCATAGCAGCCTTCCAGTATCTGAAGGGGGCCTACAGGGATGCTGGAGAGGGACTCTTCGTTAGGGACTGTAGTGCTAGGACAAGGAGTAACGGGTTCAAACTTAAACAGGGGAAGTTTAGATTGGATATGAGGAAGAAACTCTTTAGTGTAAGGGTGGTGAGGCACAGGAATGGGTTGCCCAGGGAAGTTGTGAATGCTCCATCGCTGGCGGTGTTCAAGGCCAGGTTGGACAGAGCCTTGGGTGATATGGTTTAGTGGGAGGTGTCCCTGGCCATGGCAGGGGGGTTGGAACTAGACGATCTTAAGGTCTTTTCCAACCCTAACTATTCTATGATTCTATGAAATGTCTCCTTTTGCTTCAAGATTTTGCCTGCTGGCCATGGGCAGACAAAATCAGGAAGAGTAAATGCCCTTCTGAGGTAGAGAATCAAAATAAAGAGCAATGGGAAGAACTGAATACTTTTCTATGTTTTTATGATTTGGCCTCAGCTATAGCATTGGGACTACCAGTCATGGACCATGTTAGAAACAAAGGCAGGTAAAATATCCTAACTACAATATAAAAGTGGTTTTGGTAGCTTCATTCAGAATTGCACCAAACTACACAGAGGGATCATGATACATGCTTGCATTTTAGAATTCAGTGCATCTCTCTTCTCTGTACGCACATTCATCACAGCTGTGAAAAAGTGACATTAGTCAGAAGTTCAAGACTCATGCCCAGCATTCCCAAACCGGCAAGTTTTTAATTACATCAACATCCACATTTGCTTGCTTCCATGTTCCTAAAATGAAGATTAATTTTCATTATGCTGAAGTTCTGAATGTCACAGGATTTCTGTAGTCATCATTTACAATACTTGCCAAGAAGTCATAGTCAAAGCAATTCCAGCTGTGATGGAATGTGCGTATGGGAGTCTGGAAGTTGAGGAGGAATAATTGCACAATCTTAGTGTCTTCAAATGCATAGCTCTGTAAATGCTTTGCTTAAATTTTGAAGTAACAATGTGATTTCCAAAAGACGTAATGCATGTTTTGTTCCTAAGTTGTGTTTTTAGCCAGTATAATAGCTGCGGGTATGCAAGTAAGTAGAGAAGGTATGTTGCTATAAACTGAAACAAAAAGTGTTGAAAGTTCTGGGTTGTGGGTAAGAATTGTGCTCTGTGGTATAATTTGGGCTGAGGGGGATTCATGATTTACACTAACAATAAAGAAAAGAACTTAAAATACTGGAGATGCTTTATTAATATAGTTATTAATTTTTTTTATTATGCATATGAAGAAAGATAGATTACCTCATAAACATCCTTTCCTAAAGACTGGGCAGTAACAGAATAATGAACTATTAACAAGGCAGGGGTTGCAGCAACAGGTAGGAATAGGAAAATTACTGTTGTGCAGAACGCGAAACTGAACACCACGGATTGAGGAACAACATCTGAGACTGCATTGCTGATGTGGCTTTCAACCATTCCATGTAACTGCAGCTGTGTTCCTGTTTTTTCTTATTCTCGTTGAAGCTGTACTACAAGCAACCTTAACAAGCTCTTGAAGTCCAAGAGAGAGCAAGGTAACAGGAAGCTTAACAACTGCTACACCACCACCATGTGCTGATGCATGATGAGCACTTGAACTGCTGTTTTAGCCCCCGTGAAACCTCTCTAGAATATGGATATTTGCTGTCAATTTTTTCTCAAGGAGAAAGTCTGAACGCCAGTGGTGGTGCCTTAAACACCCAATCTCTTCATGAGGACAGGGCTAAAAGAGCCTGTGCTCTGCTACAGCTTGGATGTGCTGCCAGTGAAAAGTTCAAACTTAGGGCCAAAGGCACTGAGGCCTGTCAGCTGGTGCTGTGGAATTTACTCATCTCAAAGGCAGTCTTAGGCAGACATGGGTTGTCCCTGTGGTTGCATGAAACCCCACGTAGCCCAGGCAGCCTTCACTCCATTGAGTTACATCATCCCATGAAATTGCCCCACACAGGCATTTGTTCTGAGATCGCAGAATGGTAGTTCATCTCCTAAATTACCTGCTCAGATATGCTCTGGGTGAAGAGAAAGGTGCTGCAGGCAGTTCTCATGGGGCCATCAGCATGTGCCTTGCGAGGCAGGGGCTCATGATTCCCATGCTTGCTCTGAGTGACCCTTTGGCAACACTAAACTCCCACAGATGTTTCACCCTGGGGGTGTGGATGCTAGGTAGACACAGAACAAGGAAGGCAAAAGGCAGAGCACTGAGGAAGTGGAAAGACATGGCTCTGCTCTCAAGCTGTGCAGTAGAAGGAAGACAAAAATTGGACATGTTCTTGGATTAGCACTTGGGAAGGAGATATTCCAATTTCCTTTGTACCAAATAATTTATTGAATAATTTAGCACCACATTTCCTAAGTGTAGCTTGCTTTCACAGGCAAACCCACAAAAAGACGGTCGATTTTCAGACATCAAGGTTAACCACCTCTTAGTTATTGACAGCAGTCAAGTTCAGCACCGACCTGCTGCTGTTGCACCTCTGCAGCTTTGCCAACACAAACTCTGCATCCTCTAGACAATGCAGGACTGCTCACTGCTCAAAGGAGATTTGTGCTCCTCCTGTAGTGCATCCCCTACTTTGTGCTGTAACCAGTTAGAAAGTTTGCAGTAAGATTCTTCTCTGTGTATTTATTTCCTATGCCCTGCAGATAGCAGAGGACTTCTGTTCCTTCCAGGCTGCCCCTTCAGCAGGCTACTGCTCTGCATCTGAATCTCTGTCAGAAAGGGTCATCTGTCCATCCCCCTGCCTTGTGTCTGCCTGCCCTTTTACTTGCATTACTGTGAGGCAGGCAAAAAGACCTGAAACCATAAGTGTGAAGAGGGAATAAGACATCATTTTCAGCAGCAATACAATCTTAGATCAGCTTAAACTGACAGACAAATGACACCCTCTATATCTATATTGAATTATTCCCAGATGCTTAGCAGAATTGGTCTATTTAACCTATGACTTTGCTTGCAGAGAGGTCACATCCTAATGAAGTTAAGGTTTTGATCTGTGCATTACTGACAGCATCTGGTTTACGACTATTTCACCAATTTTCTTCCATCATGTATGTGCTGTTCGTGCCTAACCTGAGTACCAACATTTCATTGCCAGCATAGCACTGCAGTCCCTGTTACCGGCAGGGGCTGTTGAGCATGTTGACAGTGATGGAGTTCATCACAGCCCCATCTGATACTCAGCAATTCCCATGCACACAGGGACTGCTGGGACTGCCTCGGTCAGAGCTGACTATCAAAGACCTCTGTTGGATCATGATTACTCTGAGCAGGAAGCAATCTCAGCTGCTGGCTGAAAATCATTTTGTGTGGCTTGCAAAAAGAGGGATTTATAGGGAAGATGTGTGTTTTGAGCATTTAGACAGAGCAGAGAGGGAGAATATGAAGAGACATCAAATTGCTTAATTATTAAGTAAAGTAATTTAGGTGTAATTGATTACTTACAAGAGGAGCAAGAAAACCATTTTAAGAGCCTTTGTTTTCAATTCACTTGCATCTGGCAATCAAAAGATATAATAAATCTGTGTGGGGGCATGACTGACAGACTGACTCGCATTATGACTTGCTGGAATAGCATAAATGATGGATATAGGCATAGTTAACCTTGGTTAAAAACTGTAGAATACATGCGGACCTTACGAAATCAGAAGCAAGCGCTGCATGCTGGTTGGACACAAACTTCTTCAATCTCAGGAGGTGCCCCAAGCCTGAAACCACAAACTGCTACCATTTGCCTTTGCAAAAAGGTAATCAGCACGGTCTGTTTGAGATAGATCTCACAGGACTTCTTACAGTTTCTCATAAAAGCACTTATCTCATCCCTGGAGCCTGTTTTGGAGAAATAAATTTACTTCAAATGTATGCTAAGGATTTCCAAAATGCAAATAAATTATAAAACACTCAGTGTCACAAACAGGGAGAGGTAGTTGCAGTATATTTTCCAAGATATTTGGGGTTCAAATATATACCTGGTGATGTCTACAAAGGTATCACAGTGAGCTGAAACCCTCAGAAATAGATTACAAGCTATTTGTGGACTTCAGAAAATCCTTCTGGATGCATAATCAGTTTCTTTAGGAACCCAATGCTTCCAGAAATCTTGTCCACCTCTCATATCTGCAAATGCCTCTACAATGCAAGATAACATCTCCAAGGCAAAGGAAATTAATTTTCTGTAAACCAATTCCTTCTCATAAGTGACTTAGATGAGCAGCGTGCGTTTTAGTATCTGAGCCATTACTGGTAAATAGTTGAGCTACAGCTTTCAGGATGGCAAAATGTTTTTGAAATATTCCAGCCATCCCTGTTTACAAGAACATTATTTTTATGTTTTACTTGCTTAAAAAAAGAACCAAACAGTACAGTTTTTCCTTTGCAAAAGGATCAATATGATATTACAAACAATAACTTCATAAATGGGACCTTGAAGGTGAATGCAAATATAAAGCCACTTAACATGATTTTTGTTCTACTTGATTTTATAGGTTTGTAAGATTTATTTTTGGTTTACATTTTGGCTTCATTTCTCTCTCTTCATTTACCGTGATATCAAAAGTTTTCTCTCCCTTACAATTACATCATTAGCAACCTCCAAAAAACTCTAATGTACAAGTTCTTCCCCCATATTAATGTCTAGTGACAGATAATAGCAATGAGTACTTAGCTAGTAATCCTTATAACTGTGTCCTGGGAAACTGACTGCTGAGCTAAGCCATGTGGCCTGAAGCTACACAGCTGCAGATTTCTTTGCCTCCAACAGCTGGTGAGCACTAAGACAATTACAGAAAAGATCTTTTTTGTCAAAAGCTTTCTTGCCTGTTATGTTGTGAGGTTATCAGAAAGACTTGCAAAATCAAAATTGGTTTAGAAGCTTAACTAATCCTAATAGCAAATAAACTCCTGGATCCCTGGCTGTGTTCAAGGCCAGGTTGGACAGAGCCTTGGGTGACATGGTTTAGTGTGAGGTATCCCTGCCTACGGCAGGGAGGTTGGAACTAGATGATCTTAAGGTCCTTTCAAACCCTAACCATTCTATGATTCTATGATTCCTGCTGGTTTTGGTCTTTGGTAATGATCTGTGATGCTGGATGGAACTGAGGTAGAAAGGCAACTGGGCTGACACTGTTAGTGAGAGGCACTTCCTGCTCAGCCACCAGCCAAAGCCAAAAAATATGAATGGACATGAACAGAAGGGCCAGATGGCACTGCCTTAGTTATAGGAACAGTTTCGGCGAATGAACCTCAAACACTGCAACTACACTGCTCCCAACCCGAACCACAAGTTGGCCAAAGTACAGAGGAAACTGTTTAAAAAAGAGATATGAGACATTTCTATGTTGAATGTTCACCCTAGTTGTAGGGGAGAAAGTTACTAGGTCATTCTTGCTTGTGACTTTTTATTTAGGCACATCATATTAGGATGAGATTTTTCCATATTGCAAAGATACTTCAGACTAACTTGTTTGTATCTACTTGTTTAGAGAAAGGAGGGACACAATTTTAGCTGACACAGCTTAGCCATTTCCAAAAGTGAGACAAATTTTGGAAACCTTTGTTCAAAAAGCTCTGTCATGTTAGTGCTCATGGGCCAGCTTAGTCCTGTTCATTGTGTGTAAAAGACTTTTCAATACCTAACCTGCATGGGGCTTGAGAAAATCAACCTCTGATAGGATGGTGAGGTGGAGAACCACTCCATCCAGATGGGATGTACCAGAAATGTTTTCATATAAGGCTTTCATTTCGAAGGTGACCTTATGCTTTTCAGCATGACTTCACTTCTTGGCCAACTCTCCAGCTTTATTTCACTCTTTGAATAATGTTAAGCCATAATGACTGGTGTCTGGCTTTTTCGTCTCACAGTATTGCTGTTGCTGACTAAATGCCCAGAAGACAAGTTTCCTTCCTACCTCACCTTACTGCATCGAGCTTAGCAGTTACATTTTAAAGGCTGGACTCACCTCACCACCTTTCCTAAAAACCACTGGAGTGCCTCTCAAGAGGGAATTGGTGAAAAAAGGTCTGCTGATTTCCCATGCAAAAGTGTCATACCAAGATGCCTTTGTAGTCTTTGTGCAATGAGGGATAAAACACCACTTTCCCCCCCCTAGGTAATGGAAGCTTTTAAATAAAACAACACTCTTTGATGGGGGAAGTGGGGGTGGGGGCAGAGGTTTTGTTCTCTTATTTTAGTATTAATCTCCAATTAATACTAAAATAATTAGCATTTCCAAGCTAAGTATGCTTTGTTTGGAACAAAGTTAAATTTTCTTTTTTTAAAGGAGATGATTGACGCATCTTCATACCATCAAGGTTCTATATGAGTTTCGTGGTGCTGAAGCTTTTGGCCACCAAAGTGTATTATCTGATGATTAAAGATTGCAATCTACTGGAAAGTTCATCCTATAGTGTAGGAAGGACAAGGAAGTGGAGAGGAGGATTTGGGAAGTTACACAACGAAGGAGTTTTTAATTCCAAAATCTCAGTTACCTCAGAGAATACCATATCACGCTGCTTAAAAACAGAATCTATTGTCAGTAAAGAGTTACCCTTAAAACTGCATTTTAACTTGATTTCTGAGATAATTGCAAAACTAAGAGTGTCTATTTTTAATATACTTCCTCCCACCAAAGAAATCCCTCAAGGATGGGAATTAGCACCTGTTTATAGGTGAACTTAGTGCTGATTGCTGTAATGCTGCATGCCAAACTGCTACATAAAGCTTGCTCAAGTCTCACAAATTGACAACTATTTGTAACTCAGTGGCCTCTGAAGGTCTCTGAAGTAACACACGGCATTATGACAGGATTACCAAAGTCTGCTCAGATGTCTCCTATAACAGGGAGAAAAAGAAGAACATTATTCTTCACTATCTATGACTTGTATCAGACAATACTATGTAATTTTTATTATGAAGGGTTGAACATGGGCCAATCAGGCTCTATTAGGCTGTACTGGACACCAGCATGTACAGGAAACTGTAGAAGTGGTTCTGGATAAAGAAATGCAAAAGGACAAGCAAAACAGGAGAAACACTGGGGCACGTAGAAACAAGACAAAACACATACAGCAGTAATTGCTGGGAATCTGCTGGTCTTCCAGAATTCAGAAGAGAGAATGTCCTGCTAGTTGAGTGGCCTGAGCCAATGTGCGTTTGTGGGTCAACTGAAAGCTTTAGGTCAAAAAATCAGGCACCGGGCACTTCTGGTCTTTGTATTACACATATTACTTTGTCAGTTTTCAATGAAAAAACTTCCATGATTTCACTGTGTGTCTGCTGCTATCATGGGGTTAGGAGTCATGCTGGTGGGGAGCTTAAGTGCTACAGTGCCCATCCATCTGCCAAGAGTTACAGCATGCTGGCTAGGTCAGCAGAATGGGCAGTGCCTCTGCTTCTCACCTGCTGCAGTTTGCTGCTGAAAATCTGTGAACAAACTGAAATCAGCAGTGGTTGATGTCCATTTGGGGTTTTGAACTACTTGGGCTCTGGGAAAGATGAAATGCTTCTGCCACTGGGACAGTAATGTCTAGTAGAGACAGCAGCCTTCCTAGGGCATCTTCTATGAGAAAAGTCCTTACATCACAGCCACCACAGCCTCCTGAGACTGCAAGGTAGAGCTCTAATTCTCATGCAACTCAGGTTCTGGCCAGAGACCCACAGAGGTCAGTAGGAGTGACTATTGCATCAAGATAGGGGACAGGATATGAGAAGAACATCCCAAGGTATTGTAATTAAGTTGGAAATCAAAAGCCCCAGGGCACATGAACACATACACATACATGTTCTTCTTCCAGGCTGAGTGGATGTGCTGGTGTTGCCAGTGAATTCTAGCCAGTGAATCCATGCCCATGGAAAGCATGCAGATTTGGCAGAGGTCATCTTGTCAAACAGCAATTTCTATGCTGCTCCAGGAAGACCCCGCAGTCTTTCAGAAACTTGTGTTCAGCCTTGGTTTATCTTGCTCATTTATTCTGTGTTATGCTATAAAAGGAGCATACCTATCCATCACTAGCTGTGTATTACCATATGGATAACCTCTGACTGAAACTGGCATAGCAACAGAGCATGAGGCAGGATACTGCTACAGCTGCAACAGAGGAGAGAGGCGGAAGAGAGAGAACTGGGCTGAAGTCTGGTTTCTTCACCCTTAGGTGCTTTAGGCAGTCACAACCCTCTCAGGAAATCTGGCTGTGCTGCTTACCTTGTATTTCCAACATACACAAGCTGCTTTTAAAAGCAGAATTTGGGAAACAGCTTGTGGTCATGTGTGATTAAAAGAAACAGTGTGTCCTGGGTTCATGCCCACCGGTGACAGAGGAAAGGTGCATGTATACTCTGAACATTTCCTTTTCTTGCACAAGCCACCGTAATGTGCATGAATAATTCCCTACTCAGGAAAATAAAGGAGCAAGCTCTCCCCGTTTGCAAACCACAGCAGTTCTGCAAGGAAACTGTCTGCATAGATGGTCCTTGAACACCTCCTGGGGACCTGTGCCTGATGATGAGAGTTCTTGCAACACCCGAGGACAGAGTGGGAAATCACAAAACATGCACTGTACCCCCTTGATCTCAGGATATTGTGCTACTCCAAAGCCAGGTTGCAGAGTGGCATTTGGATGTCTAGGTCACCCTAGAAGGTCTCCATGGGATTCAGACTAATCTCCTGAACACCAGTGGGGTGGCCAAAAATGTTTTCAGAACGAGGCTGCTTATCCACGAGCTGGTTTTCTCTGAGTCAGCAGCACTGAAATGCAGCCTCTGCACAGAGGCTTCAAAGAGAGATTGGCAACCTGAGATGTAAGGTAGCAAGCTCCTTTAGCACAAACTCTTTTCTGTCTTTTAAGATGAACTGAGTTAGTTTATAGCATGTTTTTCTGGACCAAGGACTATCTTCAGCTCCGACATGTTGACATTAATGACCTCTTGTGTGAGACATTTGCCAGCAGCTAACAGCCTAGTGCTCCCTACGTATGAAGCAGGTAGGACCCTGTTCCTTTCAGCCACAAGCCCAAATGATTCTCCTTTAATGATTCTGAGTAGATCTTAAAATGCTGACAATTTTAGAGATAAAAATCAGCATGCAGTTGCTGTTATGGAGACAGGTCAATCTGTAGCTGAATTATTTTCTCCTCCACAGAACATCTCTGTTTCCTAGAGCATGATACCTCCATCTGGAATGTGGGCTGAGGGCAGATCAGATTAACTAGACTGTCTTTGCCCTAAAAGCAATTGAATGCTGGTAGTTCATCTCCAGCTGCTGTGGTGGAAAAAAAAATCCCTTCATTACCTTCAGAGCTTTCGTATATGTCTTCCTCTTGTGCTTGGCTCTTATTCAGAGTCAGGCTCCTTTATGCTGTTACAACTATTCAGAGTCAGCTTAAATTTCGCTCATGACCACTTTTAAGGCAGTTTTGTGCTACCAGAGAGACCCCAGGATTGTAGCAACAGAACGAAAGCTAAATGTGACCTTTGCAACACCCAGTTTACAAGAACTTCTCTGCCTTGGAGCAGAGACCGGTGCACTTATCCTCCTTACATTGTTGATAGCATCTATTCTTGCCTGACTGAGGAGCAGCAAGTCACCTACAATCAGCCTATTTTTCAACCTGCTGCATCAGTTGAGTCAGCCAATGCTTTAGGCACTTACTAAGGACTACAGGGCAGAAGCTCTGTCTGCCACCCAGAACATCATCACAGGGGAAGGCACCTTATATCCATGCCTTATTAAAGAAAAGCCCAAAGGCTAGCAGGAGTTGTTCACTGGTAGGAGCATTTTGCTTCATTTTGTATGTTTGTTTATTTCTTCAGTTACTGCACAAAATACAGTAGCCATCCTGAGAATCCTCATGAATCAAAGGCATCTTCTCAGCTGAATGCCCCATTGAAACTGAAGATATTTGCTTCCTCTGCATTTTGGTGGATCTTAAAATCTTTTTGAGCAATGTGGAACAACTTTCACAGGGAGATTAAGCCTGTTGGAAAATTGTTGAGCAATTGTCCCTCTCCTAAGCAAACATTGTGACCCTGCACCACTGCTCTCAATGTCAGTTGCTGGGTTGTGTGCTGCACCTTGTCCAATCATTCTAGAAGGCACAGGCAATGATGAATAGAAGGAGTTCATCCTTTCCCTTTGGCAGAAGTATCCTCAGCTCCTGGATTTCACTGAGGTTCAGCAGAAATGAAGTGCACAGTCACTTAGCCCAGACAAAACAGAAGGACCTTGTGGCACTCGACAATGCCCAGTGCATGAGCCGCCTTTTGTGTCAGACAAGGTAGACCCAGGCACCTTCAAGACAGTGACAGCCAGCATGTCAGAAGCATCATTTTGGCTGCAGCTGGAATTTAAGTGCTGAAACCTCTGTCTGCTTTCATCTGCTGGACAGAATGCAAATCCAATCCTGTCCCATTTTGGATAAGCGTGAATCAATGCCCCATCTTGTGAGCAGTCAGAATTTTGTGTCAAAAGCGTCCACAAAATATGAATAAATGGCAAGCTGTATGCCTAGGAACTGAAATGGTGAAAATGCCCTACAGGCGTAGCTTAAAATGAGCTACCCTCCCTCAGTACTTGCTGTGTGCACATGATCAGGTATTCTTCATTTTCTGTTACAAGACTTCCCTAGTTTAATTTTCCCTTTGCTGTTGAAACCTATTAAAAGCAAATGATGGAGCAAGCAACTAGAACTTACGTGTGTGATGTTCAGTTGTTTCCATAATCAGAAGAAAATAAAGTCCGATGGATCATGTAATAGAAACATGAAGAAAATCCAAGCACCATCTCAAGCAATATTTGCTTAATTAAAATAAGATTGCATTGATGGCAGTATTCCTTTTTGCTGGTACTTTACAATGTGATAGGAACTGCATTATGCACAATATAATTCTGATGTGTGTTTTTTAATATGCTCTTAATGAAGGAATGTGCTTTAAATGAGTGCACTTTTTGCTTGTAGATAGAAATAGAGGGAGGAAATGGCTTTGGGGTGGGGGAAAAAGGAGCCTCTTCTATGGGGAAAGGAAAAGAATAAAGGGATCTTTGGGGCTTCCATGTCCTTTTCCACAAGCCACACGCACCTCTGTGTAACCAATACATCTTCAAAAGACCTTCGCCTTCTGAAATCTAATTTCAAATTAGTAAGAACACATTCAGCTGCTGTTGCATTTTGAAAGGCACTCTTACAGCTCATTTCACAACCATATTTTCCATTGGTTATATTCCTGCAGACCGAGGGCTTTCATGTGTATATACCCATGGACATTTACGTGCATAAGGTAGTTGCTTCTAACATATTCTTTTTGGCTGATGTAAGTGGGAAACTGATGCAAAAGTGTATGCTGGAATTTCTTAATAAGGTTCAAAGGGATTTTAGTTATAAATGATATTGTGAATACATATATATATAAGAAAATGAAACCCTAAACTTGTTCTTTTTTAGTAGCTTCTTTGTCATTGCTATGAATTTTACCACAGGGGGTATATATGCAGAAGTGGAAAATTCATAGTACATTGCCCTCTCTGTTGGAATTGTTGTCTCTCATTATATAAATAACTGAACAGAACTGTTGAAAGATTGGGTGTGTGAAGAAGGCCATCTTTTTATTTTAATGTAATACTTTTACTTTTTTTTCCTGTTACAAATGAAAACTATGTCGGTTGAAATCCTTTCTGAATCTTTTCCCTGGTGTCTTGGTCACCTCGATTTTGGAATAAAGCAGAAATTTGCTGCAATTCGTATTCTGCAGCATCTTGTGCTAATTCCAGCCCCAAACAAAGCTAAGTAGAGAGAGAAGCAATGAGTTAAAATAATAAAACTAATACTTAGGCAAATAGGGAAAGACATTCCCTGGTGGTTGGCAAGGTTAGCATACAGCTCATTTTTCCTCCTCTGTATACCCTCCTTTGCTTCCCCGATTTATTCATCTTCTCATTTCTTCCAGAAATCCTGGACTGAGAGCAAAGTACAAATACTACTGTTCAAGCACACTGTCTGTGTGTATGAGGTAAACAACACGCCTGTATGGGGATGCTGCACTACGCCATGGTACATGATGATACATTCCTAGCTCAGTCAAGAAACTCCCATCCAGAAGAATGTTTTGATGCAGATAGGTACGTGTTATGATTTATCCCAACAATACTTATGAGTCTTCCCTGGAAAGTTAAAATTGAATGTCTATATTTATTATGTTTTATTTCTTTACAGACCCAAGCAGCTCTGCAGGTGAAATCACAAAGGGCCACGTTTGAGTGGACAGCACTAACACAGGAGACCAAGCTGGTGTTTCCAGATCTCAGGGAGACTCCTGAGCACCCTGCCTTCAAGGTAATCCCATCCTGATCTCTTCCTTCCTTCCTCTACCCTTGATGTAGGGATTTAAGTGTTTAGGCACATAATGGACATTCAGGCAGAAAAATATAACCGAAAAAGCTTCCTACACTGAGATTGTTACAGTAAGTAAGTCTTTCTTGACCCTGTATAGCCAAGTTACACCCCATCAGAAAGTCCTTACCCCAGAGAACTAAATGGAGAAACAGTGTCCTTGGCATATGTGGATCTGGTGGAAAATGCATGGGGTCCTGGTTACAGCTGCTGGTACTGCAGCATAGCACTTAAAAAATAATTGGAGCAGGTCTCTGTAGCATAGCTCTGCTCAGTCCTGACGTGCAACACCCACTATAGCTGATGGAAGTGCAAACTAATGGTGAGCTAAAGAAGCGTGCGGATAGAAGAGGCCTTGCAATTTTTGTGAACCCAGAATACCCTGCTTCTCCTATCTTGCAAATGACAGACAGGATGTTTTCAAACATAATGGACTTAAAAATGTCAGGTGTAATCAAGGGTGAGACTGTGAATGCAAATGAACTGGTTTGATATGTGCAATCTAAATACCAAAGCCAAATTACAGCTTCCCTGTCACTGCAGTTCTGAAATGTGAGGCAAAAGCAGCACAGAATCCTGAGAGGTAAGCAGAGGATGAATATCTTCTCACTGCAGCTGGGGCACAGGCATCCCTTGAAACCTGAAAGGGCAAATGGCTGCCATTAGGTGTGACCATCCAAGAGGGAAAGCTGTGATAAAAGTGCAGGGCAGTTTAACTGAAACATAAAAACCAAACATCTTCCTGACATTTTCTTTAATTAGTGTCTCTTTCTTCTCAAATGCTTGTGTAACATGCCTGCACTGGAGGGAAGACGCCTTCCATTTGAATGACATATAGGTGGTCCCGGATCCTGCTAGAGGAGACCTGCTTACAGAAGCAGGCTGTCCAGTCCTTCTGCATGACATGTCCCAGCCATTCCCCAGCACTTGCTTGTTTCTTTTTGGCAGCACTGAATTACATAGCCTGTGCTCTGGAGAGTGCCTTCTCCCCTACTACCATTTTGAAATTACTAATACTTTATTTTGCTTTAGAAATAAAGTCTTTCACTAAAGCAGAGATGGAGACTTTTAAATTATTCAACTACACTATGCAAATCGTAACTAGTTCTTGCAATGCCCTGGTGAGGAGCATAATTACATGGTATCCTTTCTGACAGGCAGAGACATTAAGTTTGAATCACTGGCTCCAGACCAGAGGAGAACTTTGAACTAAATTTTCCTGGGCTCAGGTGAAATTTTAGATAAATCTCTGGTTCGATCAAAATGTTGTTTTTCATTTTCCGGTTTTGCCTCATCAAGAAACCAGGCTTGGAAGACTATCCCCTGGATGAGCTGCCAGAATATGCTCATAAATGATTCACTTGAACCTTCATTTTTGAGGGTAGATGAGTCACCTGGGTTTTATTGCAAGTAATGACAAAAGCTGATTCTGTTACTCACATGAATTTTATCCTTGCTGCCTAAAATTCCATTGCTGCATCCTCTATGAGTGATCTGGCCCAACTATCTTTCTGGTTTAGGGTCTTGTCACAGATGAGGCAGCATGGTTTTAGTGTGCTAAAACTGTGTAGGCCTGGAGCAATTGGCACCCATGTTAGGTGCAGGCCCTCAGTAATCCAAAATTGGTTTGTGGTCTAAAACAGATTTTGCATCTCTTCAAAAGTCTGCCACCTACAACAGCTCAATTATCTTGTGAATGACTCACTGAGCTCTTGTGGCAGTGAGCTCCTATCCTAATTAAGAGAACAACAACCTGAACTTTTTCCCTGTATAGCTTTCCTGTCCCCTTTCCCCATTCTCTCTGCTATTCCTCAACTTCCCTTTGACCTGTCCCCACCTGTTTGTGCCCAAGCTAACCTTCCCCACTCATGACATTTGAATGCTCAGCATCACTCTGAAACCCTTCTGCATGATTCAAGGTGACCATGAGGGTGCATGATGACCAGGGGCAGTGACACAGGGGTTACACAACAGTGCTATGAAAAAGAGCACTGTTTCTTCTCCTTTGTGACATCTTGCTAAACTGCTGACTAAAGGAAGGCTCTCACCGGAGATGTCAAACTGTACTTGCTGATGAAAGCCATCAGCCATGCTATCTGATCCCTGAGTAACCTGGGATAGGTGCCTTCACCCCTGAGCACATGCTACTCTCACACCACCATCATCTTGAGCTTCAGAACAAAGCAAAAAACATAGTCCTGAAGAAATAAGGGAACTTCTGTAACTTGTCTGCACTACACAAAACTTTGGTCCTGAAAAGTACTCCAAGCCCAATCCTCACAAGAACTGCAGCACTATAAAATATTTCTGAAACAACTTTTTATGTTTCTTGACAGGAACTTACTGTTTTCACAAGCTTTGAAAGCTCATTTTTGGAAGAAAAAGAACCCCAAAACCCAACATTGTTTCCTAATGAAGTAATGTACAGAATTTTACTAAATCTTTGTCTCAAACATTCTATAAAAGATCTTTTCATCCTGATTTTTTTAGGGATGGTGAGGCAAAGGAAGACGAAGCAGTTTGACAAAGGTCACTCAAAGTCTGCTGTGACAAATGAGAACTGAACTGAGAACTGTACTATACTTCTACTTTTCTGATATGGTCTTCACTGAGCTACTGAGCATCTGTGCTATAGTTGTGCTTGCTTATTTTAAATCCAGTGTTCAGAAAACAGAAATCAGTTTTTCTAGTGATGCATGCATGTGTATACAAGCAGATATGACATGTAGCTCCATGCACTTTACTTCATCTTAATACACATAGAAAATTGCCATCTGCCAACTGGTCAAGTATGGAACTGTGATTTTTGCTATGACAGGGGTGGGGTTTCTGTCCAGAGTCAGGGTACAGTGAGATGTACTCTTGCTTTAGCTTTCTTCCTCTTGGATCTTTAAAATGGAGGATGAAGACTTCCACTCCAATATAGGAAGGCTTTTTTCAGTATTCTAAATAATGCAAACGCAAGTACCATTAAAGATGACAGTCTTATGAAATGGACACATGCCATCCTTTTTATCTTGTTTTCGGTCCCCATTACCAAAAAGGGATTGAGGATCTGCCTGTGACATAACTACCAACAAATCACTACAGTTAAATACCAATTTTCAAATTCAATATATCATGTGGGTTGTTATAATAATTCAGGGTTTTAGAAGCACATAAAAGAGAGAACCTGAAGAGAGGCAGCACATAGGAAAGCTGAACTAATTTATCTGTGTTTTCTGGAGCCATCTCAACACATTTGCTGATTTAATAAATTCTCTTTGCTCCTGCTGGCTGGATTCAGTGCTCACCACAGGTGCTATTTACCTCTGAAATGCATGATGACTACTAGTCAGACTCACGGAAAGGCACATTTTTCAGCAACAGATCGGTGTCTGAATGCGTCAGCAACTCCTTTTACCTCACCCCATACTTCAGTCTTGTAATAGTAACACTGAAAACAATGTTTCAGTTAATAGATTTAGAGGACTTAGCCAAGAAAAGTAAGAGTATATCAGCTAGGTTTTATTACTGCTGTTTTTTTTTCTTCTAATGCATTTACCTATCTTGTTATCAAAGGCAATCTCTCACTTTGTCGCCAATGTCTAGGCATCTCTATGAGTGTAAAAGTGCTACAGATCTCTCTCAGGACGTATGTCCCAGGGCCACGTGCAGAACCAGGACATCAGCTGTGGGAAACAGTCCCCATTCACATTCTCAGTAACTTTCATCCTGGCCAGAGGATAAATAGAAAGCAGTACATGAAATTGCTGTGAATAATGAGAGGCAACAAAAAAATAAATAAACATGAAAAGATAGAGATCCCACTTCAAGCACATTTGAAGATAGTTATGTTGCTCAGGTTTGATAGGTCCAGCCTCGTGCTGGGGTATACCAGCAGAATGCAGCATTCTTGTGGCTTTAGCAATTTACATAGTTCTAACTTGGCTCATTCCAGAAAACTTAGGAGCTTTGATTTGTTTAAAAAAAAAGAGGAGTTTGAAACTTTCCACTCTGAAGAGAGTGAAACTAAAACATTCTGGCTTAGAAAAAAGAACATAGATAGGAGAGTAAGAGCATGTTCACCTGAATACAAACAATAACCTGGAAATAACTGTGTGGACAAAAATCACCTGAATGTGATGGTAAAAGAACTAAGTCTACCGATACTTACCATGACTCAAGCAGCTTCTTAGGTGGATAGATTTATGAGGGAAAATCTTTCCCTCCTTATAGGAACTATCTTATTTTATATATTTAGCCAAATATTTGCCGCTCTCAGTAGAGAGGTCAGAAATGCAGTTTGGCTCTTGTACATCCTAGGAGGATGCTATAATCACTGTGTACTTGTTGATATGAATCTCAGCCTTTTTCACCTCCTGGAATCAGTTTAGTGCTTCATAAGCTTTCTGGATCAATACAGTGAGTTAATTGAAGCTTCCCGCAGAAAATTTCTGTTTCACCTAAATGAAATCTTTTTCTTGGGAAAGACTCAGAAGATAACTCCATACTATTACTTCTTCATATGTGCTGCATGAGAATGCCATCCATTTTGGTAGCCTATTTTAGTAAATATATTTGGGCAGACCACATTATCTTTTCCAATTGCTTTTTCTGATTCTGCTTAGATGCTACACAAAAGCGGTGGCTGAGAAATTCCTTTTGCTGTATTTCCTCTCCGGATAGATATTTTTTTTACAGCTCTGAACTATTGCTGAAAGGAGATGAGCATCAAAACCCAGAAAATACTGAAATTGTCTCCCTAAAAAAGAAAAGTCCTCTACTAAAATAAAACAGCTCTAAATGTCAAAATATCTCTCAAAAGAAGTATATAGTGTTCTGATGAGACCAGCTGATGTAGCATAGAATTGGAAAATGACAACCAGAAACAGAGTCCCATCACTCCGTCATGAGTGGCCCTACTGTGTTCTGTGCCCTGAGTGGGGTTTGTAGTGTCATTCACATATCACAGGGTGCTTTCTAACACACATTCAAAAGCAAGACTTACATAGACTCATAGAATCGTAGAATAGTTGGGGTTGGAAATGACCTTAAGATCATCTAGTTCCAACCCCCCTGCCATGGGCAGGGACACCTCACACTAAACCATATC
>JANRGW010038749.1:0-26572 GCA_024733675.1 Psilopsiagon aymara | reverse complement strand
AGAGGTCTTGCAACGAGGCAGACCTTGTGTCCCACCTGCCTACAGCTCTCTGTCACTCTTCTCTTTCTCTCTCTCAGTTTGTGCCTCCATCTCTCTCCCCACCCCATCGCCCCCTGCCCACGTCTGCCTCTCACCCCCGGCGCCAACACTCCATCGTGCAGCAATGTCCAGGGAACAGCAGCACGGCCTCAAGGAGAATGGTTTGGTCTGTTTCTTCAGGGAACCACCCTCCCCCTCACACGTGGGGAGGAAGGGGGGGAACCCATAAAAGAGTGTCTCTGGCACCCCCTCCCAGCATATCACTGGGAAATGGTCCCCCTGGTCCGTCCTCCCAGCATGCTCAGAGCAGGGGCTTCCTCTTCTGCATCACCTTAGAGTACTTAAGCTCAATAAATCTAGGTGGACTTTTTTTTCTTAAATAGTTTTAATGGGAGCCCTTTGGAGCTCTCACCATGATGACCAAATGAATCCTGGTTGGCAACAGGCAGTTGTAACACAACTGTCTCTGCTCTATGGCAGGTGAGCCTCCTCAGGGCGGCAATAGGACAACCCAGCTAACAAAATCCTCCCTCTGGCCCTAAGAAATCATGGAGAGTGCATTTCTATCTAAAGGGAAGCAGGGCCTTGGGTAAGCATGGTGCCAAAGCATTACTAGGGGGGGAATGTCATGTCTCAGCCTTCCTTGGCTGCAAGTGATACCAACCCATGCTAGGTCACCCTCTAGGCAAGTGGAGTTAGGGAGATGCTCTACTCTGACCCAGTGTCAGAGCGGGCAGCCCTCAGCATCTAGAAAGGGACCCGCCATTTATGAAGCAAAGAAAGGAAGGAGAAAGAAGCAAGTGATGACCCCCAAACCTGGCTAAGCTTCATGGGGGCTGGGTGCATCTTCATCCTCTAGCCTCCAGATCTCCATTTCTGTCTGTAAACTTCCTCCTTCTCCCTCTGCTCCTGCCCTCTTCCTCTCCTTGAAGAGTTTGTTAAATGCATGATACTTCCCCTGCTCCCAAACTGACCATGGCTACTTTGCACATCCCCTGGGACATGCCAGGCTCCTGCTTGTGATGTGTCCCCAGATGCCAGGGATGGAGTCTAGTGGAGGTGCTCATGTCAAAACCGTGGCAGGCAGCATGAAGCAAAAGACAGTTATTTAAGTCCTGAAGAGTGGAGGGCTGCTGAAGCAGGCATTTGTCCTGTCCTGCTGATCATCCCTGAGGAGCAAGGACCCTGCACAGCCCTTGGGAAAGGTCACAGCCACAGGGAGGAAGGTACAGTCCTGCTTTGCTCTCCAACTTTTCCCCTCACTTTGCTCCATCAAACCTTGCATCACTTTGGATAAAGCTCTGCTGCCTATAGCTTCTATAGTGGACATCTTCCCACTCCCCACAAATTGGGCTAACTAGACTCAGGCTACCCCACACCACCAGACTCTCCCAAAGTATTGCCCATGCTGGCTTTGTGGCTTTCCTAGGGCAGTATTGTGACTAGCTGCTGGTCCCCAGAAAAGGAGAGTGCTGTGTTGAGACACCTGAAGGCTAAGAGTCCTCCAGGGTGTTTCATGAAAAGATCTGAAATGACTCTTTTTTAATTCTTAAGTCTATGAATGGTCACAAGGTACTCTCACAAAATCTCCAAGGATGAGACATTGTGGTAAATTGGGTGCCCTGCTGGATGCTGCTTGTATCTCTGTACCACCAAGCAACTTTGGACAAAACAAGGTGGCCTACAGCTGTAGACTTCTCGCAGCAGGCAGGGCTTTATGAGCAGTAGCTAACAACTTCTCAAGGAGGGCTCACAGCCCTTCCCAGAAGGGAAAGCAAGAGACAGAAATGATGTGACTTGCCTAAAGGCCAGAAAAGGTCCTTCCTTGCCAGCACTTTTCCTCCACATGGAGAAGCTTGTTCAGGAACAGTTGTAAATTTGGCAGCTGAATCCCTCAGTGCCAGCTATGGTATCTGTGTGGTTGCATACGTATCCTGTGGGATGAGGATATGTGGAGGCACCAAAGCAGAGAGGGTGGTAAGAGTGAAGGACTTGGACTGCAAGGGTGCCTCTTCTCTGAGGAGGACTTCAGGCAGTTTGAGCTGCTTGTCAACACCCTACTGAGCTCACTTAGCTAATAGGCTGGGCAGGTGCTCACAGTAGGACACCTCATCCATGTAACCCACATAAGCCAGCAGCTAGACTCCTCTCCACCTATTCTCACATGTTCAGATTTATAGTCTCTCCTCCCTCTCCACCCCGACACAGAAGTTATTTCAGACAGCATTATCCTCTCCTTGCCAGTCATCACCCATGTTTCTTAGCACCAAGCCTCCAAAAACACACACAGATTTTAACCTCATGGAAAAGCAGCACCTCTTTGAAGGCAGAGGAAGGACAGTAGGTTTTAGCTGAGGAAAACACACAGGGAAATAAAACAAAGGAGAAGGAAGGCAGGTGACATGCCTGAGGGCCATCTTTTATCCTCCTTCCCTCCCTCAGGTACACAAGATGTGAAGCAGGGGAAGCCAGCCAGCCTCCCATCCCATTGCGGTTAGAATGGCATGCCTTAGAGACATAGCCGTGTGGTATGAATGATGAGCATATTCTGTCTTACTAGTCTTACCTGCATCCTCATGTATCTGCTCAGCAAAACTCACAGGAGGGGAGGGTGGGACTGGGGTTTGTAACAGGTCATTAAGCTCTGGGACTCGTTTAGAAAATGTCTTTGGGTGGGTATGGAACAAAATAATCATTCCTGAATACGCATGTGACAGACAGGGAGGTGAGAACAGGGGTTTCCAGGGGGCATGGGAGGGGTGGGAAGAACGTTGTGGGTTTTGGTCTTTAAACCTCCACTTTTAAACAGTGCAATTTGCTGAAAGAAAAATGAACTTCAAACAGCTTTCAGGGGAAAAAACAGAATGGGGGTGGCGGGAGGGCAAGGGATTGAAGTTGCCATGCCACCTATTCCAGCTCTGTCAAAAGTTTTGGAGCCTTTTCTTTTTCTGTTGCAATATGAAAAAAACAGTCATTGACAAAAAAAAAACTTTATCAGCAAAATGTTTAAATTATGTAATAAACAAAACAAAGATATTACTGGCATTATTTCAAAATAGCCTCAAGACCAAATCATCACAAAGAGAGCAGCAGCTGCACTGCTGGGATAACAGACAGCCAAACTTGCCCAAAACAGGGAGCTAGAGAGAATAAACCAGTAGGCAAGATCCAGCTAAAATTATTCATTCTTTATTTACCTTCTCCCTTCCAAAAAACTCAACTTATGGAAAAATAAAGTCAAGTCCATAGTTCCTGTCCCTATCCTGTCCAATGGGAGAAGAAAGACATGCCAGAGGCAAGAATACATTTCACTTACATAAAAGTTCAGGGCAAACATAGCGCTTGGTATATTGTTATGAAGCAAGAGCATGGGCATCACTTTATCACAGAATCAGACCTAACAAGGAGTAAGTCCCCAAAAGTATCCTTCTCTCTCCAGGACCTCCTTTTTCACCACTATGAAGGTCAGAGTGTTTCAGCAAAGTTGAATTCCATCTGCTAGGCTCTGGAAATAGCATCTATAGGAAGCAGGGAGCAGTGCCAGAGCAGAGCTGTAACCACAGAAAAGCCACAGGTGGGTGAAGTACTGTGGTCTTCAGTTCCTCCAAGTTCTGCTCAGATGTGCAGTGGGAAGTCCCTGTAAGACAACTAGTTGAGCCCCTAAAAAACATCCAGCACCACATGGGAGGTGGGAGGGGGAATAGGCAGCACCAAACCAGGGACATCTTCAGTATTTTTAAACAGACCAAATCAGTGTGCTGACACTCCTGCAGGATGGGACCAGCTTCTCAGACGTGAGAGCTTGTGGCTGCAGACACCTGGAGAAAGTCCTCATTCCTGTGACAAGTGCTACAGGGTTCTGGGTGCTTGTGCAGAGAAGACACAACCTTCTCCAGGGCTCTGAGACACCCAGGAAGCTGCCTGGCACTGAACTGACTGGTCTTGGAAGGAAAGGTTGTGCTTGAACATGAAGGGGATGGTAAACAGAGCGGTGCTTGCCCAGGAGGAGCTTTGACAAAAAAATCACCCCTTGGGGGCTTTGGGACTTGAAGTGTGGAAGAAAGAAAGCGAACCCTTCTCCTCCCGGCTGAAGGAAGCAAGGTAGAGCAGGAAAGACTTTCCACTTCAGAGCCCTCAGCAGTTCTCTCTGCTAACCTGCTGATCTCGGATCCTCCTCTTTCTCCGTATAGCATGTCACTGTGAGCTCAAAGGCACCTCCAGCTTCTACCTACCCCACCTTAGCGTAACAGTAACCACCTCACTGAGAAGCACCATGATAAACCTGCAGCTTTACCAAAAGGTTCATCAGTGGCATCTGATGCCTAAACTCTAAGGCACACCAGCACCACTCCCAGCCAGGTGAGGACTGGGCAGGCTGGGAGGAGAAAGCCATGTGAAGCATCACCAGTGCCACAGCTCAAAACTCATCTCCCCCTGCTGCCCCTTCACACTGCTTGCTCCCTGCCTCCTCAGCTACTGAAGCAAAGGCAACATTGCGAACATGAAGAAGTGGTGGTGGCATTGTCAAAAGTAAAGACAGAGACTCCAGTCCTTCTGTGTGTGCCAGATCAGAAGTGTTATCCACAGGGGGGTGGAGAACATTTCAACCATAAACTTCAGGCTCTGAACTGTGCAAATTCTGAAGGTTGACACCAGGCACTCCCACCTGCAACTCAAAGAAACATTGTAGGAATGGGTTGTTCTTCAGACAGTAGCACTTTCACACATTTAGGCATCTCCTTCCTCCCATGACTGAGGGACGGACCACTTTGAAAGATCATGGACTCTCCAGGGCCAGATGACAATGTGAACTTCAGCTGCCACACACTAAACTTGAGGGTAAGGATCAGTTCAACACAGTCAAATACAGTCAGTCCTGCCAGGCTTGCGGAAGGTAGCTGGGCCAGGCTCTCCTGCCTTCAGCCCGGCAGGCGCTGCAGCCTTTCCAGAGCTCGCTCATGGCAATTCAATGGCTTTTGTGTTGTAGCAGCCTGAAGGAAGATTTCTCTGGATATCCTCCAGGTTCTTAATATCCGCCAGGATCTCATCAATGTTGCTTTCCAGTGTCCACACCCGGGCCTTCTGCAGCATGGCTGTCTGCTCCAGCTCCAACATTTCATCCTTCAGCTGGTTGCTTCTGGTTTTGGCTTTGCTAAAATTCAACTCGAGCTGCTTCAGGCCATCCTCATCCACAGCACCAGGTTGGTCTGTTGCACAGGAGGAAAACAAGGAAGAGAGAACCATGGATGGAGGCTGAGGACTACATCTTTCCAGATACTTCATCTCCATTCTGGTACCCAGCCCATTTACAGGCATAATCTGAGGCAGCTTCCTGTGAAAGTCCCAATACCCTGCCTAGACCCCAGTGGGGACCTGCCTCCATCCATGCCTTACTGCAGCTTCACAAAACCTACTCATTAGATGCAGCAGCTCTTCCAGGGCACTCAATGTCTCCTGCACGACCACCCCTGCCTGGCCAGCTTTCGCATGGACCCTCTGAGCTTCCTGAGCTGTCTGGAGAAGGCAATGCAGCACATGTAAGGTGATGTCTAGCCCAAAAGTCAAGGGGGAAGAGGGCAAGGTGGGGAGACAGGGACCCACCTCCTGTATCACAGTAGCATCTGCCTCAACCTCCAAGCACTTCCTCTCAAATTTGCCATCCACTTGCTTGGCTTCACGCCGCAGAGTGGCCACTGCCTTCTCCAGAGCAAGGACACCATCGGCTGTCTTGTTGGCTTCCACCTTCAGCCGCGTAATCTCCTAGAGAAGGCAAGGGCACTTTCAGAGGAGCAAAGTATGGCTGAAATCAGCCTGGATGCACCAGGGGATGGAGATAGTGGAAACAGCTTCCTTATACAGGGACTCAAAATTATCACAGGCTCTCCTGTGTCCTTCATATTCTCACACCACTTAGTTGCTCCAGAGAGTTGTTTCTGTGGCAATGGCTCAACCTCTTCGGCACACATCAGCAAATCCCTGGGGAATTACAACATGCATCTGGGAGCTGAACCCATCAACACCAGTTCTGGGAGCTCTATAGTCTGCCAGTGACTCAGACTGTTGAAAAATCCCCTTGATCACTGAAGAGTGGCCACAATGAGATGCCACAGAGTTCCTCAAAGGACAAAGGTGCCTGTAGACATCCACATCCCTCCAATCATCTACAGCCAACTCTGGTATGTGCAGGATCCACTGTAGCCAAATGTCAGCCCAAGACAGCACATCAGGTCCACCATAAAGTTGCCAATCACCACCTCTTCTTCCACTGTTCACCCTTCCAAACCCTTCTCTGCTAGCAACAGCACTGGAGTCTGTCCTCACCTGCTGGATCCCCATGGTGATCTCCTTTGCTTCCCCTGCTGCACTTCTGGCCACCTTGGATTCAGAAGCAGCACTTGCCAGGGTTGATTCAGCTTGGTCTGTCTTCTTCCTGGCACTTGTGACCATGCTGCTGATAATTGGTAGCCTCTTCATGGCATCTTCAGCTTCCCTTCTCTTCTCAGCTGCTTGCAAATTAAACTCTGAAAGAAATGTGTGTGGAAATGAAGCTGCACTACCTTTGCGAGATACAACAAGGAAGGGGAAAGAAAGGGTTTCTAGACATTACCCCAGAGGCTCTTCAGGATCTGTTCCACCTCATAGAAGGTGGCATTGCCAGCGCTCACAGCTTGCAGGGCTGTGCTCTTGGTGAGGTTGGCTTGGGAGAGCAGCTGCATCAGCGTCTGCAATGGGTGAAGAGGACACAACAGGCAGATAAAGGACATGGTACAGGAGCATCAGTCCCAGAACAGTCTGAAAGGAGCTGCACTGTGGGAGAAGATCCATCAGCCTGTTCACAAGTGCCTGCTGTTGCCCCTGAATCATGGCTACCACAGCTTGATGTGTCAGCAGAGGCTTGTGCCAGTGCTCCTCAGCCAGCTCCAGCCATACTGAGTTATCTTAGCTATAATCTTCCCAGGAGCAGGTCTTCAGCCTGCCTCATATGGAAGTGATGTGCAGGTGAGACCCTGTAGCAGCTACTCAGCACGCACAGTGAGGTCTCCCACTGGCTCCAGAACACCAGCCACAAGTGGCTGCTTTTCTGAGGAAAGGCACTGTCCTGCAACAGGAAGCAGAGCTACCTCCCCTTTGGCAAACAGGCTAGGATACCAACTAGTGGTGGTGTTTTGCACAGGTACCCTACCAAGGCTTCAGCTCACACTGAAGGTGACTCAAGCTGCAGCCCCCCAGCCAAACTTTTACCACTCTCTTGCCCTCTTCCCTTCGCAGCAGCTGCTTGATTTCTTCCTCCCAGTGCCCTGTGTGGCTCTGCAGCTGCCTGTACTGTGCCATGTAGGTATCCACCAGGCTCAAGAGAGCACTGGCATCCTGCTTCAGCCGGGTTGTCTCCCCCTGAAACACAGAGACACAATGACAGCCTGGATGCTCACCAGGAACCACAGCAAGCAGCGACAGATGCACTGTAGCCAGCTATGGGGACAAAAGGGTGAGAAGATGGGGCCCTGGAAACACTGGCAGCATAGCAGGGAAGGTGTAGGGAGGAGCAAAAGGGGATCTCCTGATCCCACAGGCACAGAGCCCTCACCTTAAAGGATCCAATGTCAGTCTCTGCCAGGCGGGACAGGGAGCTGAGGAGCACCAGGCTGCCCTGATAAGCCTTGTCTGCCTCAGAGGCCATCACATCAGCCTCAGTCTTCAGGCCTCCAGCCAGCAACTTCAGGTTCTCATACCTGCATGAATGGGAAGTTTAAGAACATGGTACCAGCCAAACTGCCAACCTCCCATCACATTAGTGCTGCCTTCTACATTGACTCATTCATGCTCTACAAGGCCTCATGCAGATTTATCATGAAGGGAAAGCAAATTGCAAACATTCCCTGCATTCCAGCCCCTTTGCCAAGCTAGGTGTCTGCTGGTTGCTTGCTCCCAACTCCAGAAACCAAGGGTGCTTCACACCACCTGAACCCCCACAGACTCCACAGTGGCTCTGATAATCACTGTCCTACCACTGGATGTTTCCTCCTACACATCTCTTTTCAGCTCCTTAACTTCATTTAGGGCTGTTGCTCACACCCCTCCAGTGGTTTGCAAAATCCCAGCATCATGGTGGGCTCTGGAGAGACACCAGCCCGATCAGAAGAGCCACCCAGGCAACACAGGGCTAAATCTACCTTTACGCTAAATCCAGCCCAAATTTGCAGCCACGTGTGAAAGTCATCCCTGGGAGTTTGCTCACATACATGTCATTAAACCCCTTCCCCCAGATGCAGCCAGGCCCCTGGGAGCATCACGATCCATGGGGTGGGAAACAGATGCTCCATAGGGCTGACCATCAGTGTCAGCAATCAAAGTCCAGCCAAGTCCCTGCCTGTCTTGCCTCCAACCACACATTTCTGCAACTCAGCTGGGGAGGCAGGGAAGGGGACACAGACACTTGGCTACCCTCCTCCTCCCTCACTACCCGTGGGTGAACGCAGCCTGCACTCACTTTGCTCGCAGCCCTTGCAGGGAGCTGGTGATGGCTGCCTCTCCACCAGCAGCTGTGTGCACCAGCTCCAGCACCTGCCTGGTGTCCTCCCATGTCGCCTTCACAGCTTGCTCAATGGTGCTGGCGGCTAGTGCATGGCTGCAAAGCACAGGGGGGTGCTCATGAGAAAGGATTCCCACCTGAGTTTTCTCCACCAACTTCCTTTAGCATTGTATTCAGCAACAGATTTCCCTTTTAGGAAATACAGCATGTTTGAGAAGGGAATGCATATTTTGCTTGCCCCTCCTGCATCTCCTAAGGGTAGAGGAGCATGAAAGGGAAGAAAGATGCTGTCTCTTCCTGCTGAACACCCATGGGCCAAATTCTGACCCCAAAGATGCTTCTAAACCACACTCAACTCCACCCTCAAAGGCTACTGAGGACAGCTCTGTAGGGCAGTGAAGCCAGCCCAGCAGCTGCATCTTCCCTTGCTAAAGGGCTGGCATGAAGTGGTGGCAGCTGCAGCCCTGTGGATAAGCAAGGACACCCTAAAAGAACCTTCTGAGTGCCTAGCAGGACCTCAGTGCGTCCTCTTCCCTGCTGATGGTGGAAGCAACTCACCTGTTGGCCAGTCTCAGAGCCTCCTGGGCCAGCATGAAGAACTGATTTGAGCCCCCGGGAAAGTTTGAAGTGGGAATGATCTGATGAGGGAGGAAGAGGGGCATGAGAGCTCTTTCCTGGCCTCCGTCTGATTCAGCAGTGAAAGAGGCAACTGCAGCATGTTAAACCTCTACAGACCCCCAAAAGCAACACCTCTCCAGTTTCCAGCCTTACAGAAAGGACCATCAGAATACTTTAGCACTCACAAAACCAAGGTAATAACTGGAATATGTTAAATTCTTCGTTTCCCCGCGGTTTTTTTCAGCCCTGGGCTAGATTAGGAGCATGTTGCATGAGCATGCTCTTACCACCTGGCGCAGAGCAGCTCCACTGCGGTCCAGATCCAGCCTGGCTCTCTCCAGCAGCCGCCGAGTGTCCTGCACCTGCATCTCATACTGACCCACAAGGGACCTCAGCCTCTCCACAGTTGCCTTGATCTCATCCAAGCGGCTCTGGGAAGTGGACCCTTGCCCCTTTATCCTGACCACACGGCTTTCCAGAGACCTGTCTGAAGCTGATGAGAAGGAAAAAGAAAAGCTGAAGAGAAACTCATCACTGAGCAAAAAGGCACAGGCAGCAAAAACACTCCTGACACAGCACAGATAGCCCCATCTGAGAGCAGCAGGTGTGTGGTACCTTGCAGGCTGAGGGCTTCTGTGAGGATGTTCTGCAGCATCTCCTCTGCCTCTTGCATCTTCCCCTCCAGCTCCTGGCTCTCAGCCCCACCACCAGCTTGCACCTCTGAGAACAGCAGCTCCAGCTCCACCAGCTGCTGCAGGTACAGGTCCATCTGCCAACACAGTAGACCAGACCTTAGCCAGCAGGACACCAAATCCACAGTGGAAAGACCGGGCTGGGAACCAGGTCAGGAGATGAAGATGGAGAGTAAAGCAAGGGCTTTCGTTTGATGGAGCACGGCAGGCCAGCAGTACTAGGTCTTTTTTCCTTTTTTATTGTCAGTTGAATTGGTTACAAACCCAAAATTCAGGCACAGCCTACAAAATTACTTCTCAACTGCGCCAGGAGGAGACTCTTCAGGAGGGCATGCTTGAGGACAAGGGTATCACTGCACTCCCTCCCACTTAGTAGCCCTGGGGCTGGCAGAGATTACTCACCTGGGCTTTCACCTGTGCATAGCAAGCCGGGCACTCACTCTGTTCACAGTTGGGATCCTCAAAGCCTGGCTTGCAGATGCAGCTCCCATCCCTCCTGCACTTCAGGGGCTCAGCGCCAGCCAAGTCACAGGTGCAGGCTGCAGGTTCAAAGAAGCCTATCACCCTCAAGTCTCAGCACATCCTTTCATTCTCCTGCTTTCCTCCCACTACTTAGCCCTGTGCTCTGGTCCCTGTTCCTATTCTCCAGCCTCAGCTTTTGCAGCATCCCCCTGCCCATAAAGCCACTCCACGCTCTGGTGTGGATTTTCTTACTCATCCTCTGTTCAACCCACGCCTAGGTCTCACCTCTGCACTTGTCAGCAGGATCGGAGGCCAGGGGGTTCCCGAAGAAGCCATCTTTGCAGCGGTCACAGTAGTAGCCAGCGGTGTTGTAGATGCACTTGAGGCACTCGCCTGTCCGGTGATCACAGTTCCCTACGGCATTGGGCTCCACATTGCCATTGCACTGACACGGCTGGCAGGGCTGGGAAGCTGCTGGGTCTCCAAAATATCCGTCAGCACAGTACTCACAGTTGGTCCCTGGGAAAGGAGAGACAAGGAGAAGCTCATGCTCTTGCTAGGAAGGCAGAGGCTACCCTTCTTCTGTTCCACAGAAACGGGTGTGGTTCCATTCAATATGGCTCGGCACAACAGGATCTCCACTCTCCTTACTGCTGAAGCCAATGTACAACACACCAGCAGGCTCTCAAAAACTGAGTGCAACAATTGACTTTAGACAAGCCATTTTCTATTCCCACTCCCCACACTCCCTGCCCCATTTCTCTATTCCCATCCCTGTCCACACACCCTTTTTCCATTCACGTTTTCTGTTTAGACAAGAACTTTTCCCAGGGCAGGTAATGTGTGTTTGCACAGCTCTTGGGGCTGAAACACCCCATAGAGGTAGGAGCAGCAATGCCATAGGCAAGGTGGGATGAGATGGGATGATCCACCCAGCTCTGAGTATCCTGGCTCACCGATGCCTGCATTTCCCAGTACATAAGGCAGAAGCTCTGGAGAAAGGCAGAGCAGACGTGGCCTGGAGAAGGGCATTACCAGCAGCTCCAGGAGGGCAGCTGTCACAGATGACCTCCTCACCACCCAGCACCATCGAGCAGCCTTGGCCGTTGTCACAGGGGCATGCCCTGCAGCTGTGCAGCTGCTGTGGGTCCCGGTAGAAGCCAAAGGGACAGCTGACACTATTGGCCACATTTTCATCTCCTGAGTAGCATTCACCTGAAGGAGGAAGGAAAGAGCTTAGGACATTTTGCTCTCACTCCTGGTAGAGCACCCTCCACTCCACCTTCTGGCTACCCTATGCTGGTGGTCATGCCACCCAGTGCAGCACAAGCTCCTGTGTTCCAGCACCCTCCACTGGACCACTCAAGATTTCCATGCCTTCCCATACCAACTTCATTTCTCTGCCCATCAGTGCTTCACTAGATGAGAAGGACCACGCTCCACTCCTGCAATGAGATCCCAGTGAGACCCCATCGGGATGCCATCCCAAAGCAGGAAGGCTGGCTATCACGACACAAAGGCGGCTGTATCTCCTTTTTCACAGCTTATATAGCTCCTAAGGAGGCACGCATTGCATAGTGCCTCCTGTTCAATGCTCAAATATTTGGAAATTCCAGTTCAGACTTGGAAAATACTGACAGTTTAACTTTGCATTACTTTGGCTTTACATGGCAACACTGTGGGCTATTTTAACGAGTTATGTAGTAAACCATGTTGCTATTTTTGATATCTACTCATGCCACAGAAAATCACAGATTCATAGCATGGTTTGGTTTAAAAGGGACCTTTAAATGTCTTCTAGACCAAACCCCCTACAAGGGAGTTCTATCCAGGCAGTAAAAGATACTTTTTCTCTCTCCAATGAGCACCATCTAAACCAAATTTGATTCAAATTGCATCTTAACTTTATTTCTGAATGCATCACTTCTAGGCACTGGGGCATTTTGTCCAGGATGTTGTCTACACTCCAGCCTCCCAAGTCAATAATCTTGCCCTACTCAGTGCCCCCCACACTCCCTGCAGCTCAGTTTTCAGGCAGCAGCCCTGTGATCTCATACCCCTACAAGCACAGTGTGGAGGTGTCTCTTACCAGTGTCAGGGTCACAAATTCCTCCCCCGTGGCAATTGCATGGCACACAGGTGCTGAAGGGCCCCCGGCTGGGGGCATCTCTGTGGTAACCAGAGGCACACCTCTCACAGAACTGCCCCTGGTATCCCTCTGGGCACTCGCAGTGTTCCACCCAGGGAGCGGGCACTCCAGTGATGGGCTGTGCTGACACCAGGGTGACGTTGTCCAGGTAGCCAATGCCTGGAGGGAGGTACAGCCAGTCAGCCCCCACTGTTGCCATCCTACTCAATCTCTTCATAATTTAATTTTGTTCATCTTAAGGAACTTCTAAAATTATTATTATTGGTTTTTAGTACCTTCTGGAAAAGGTGTCTCCATTGGAGACTTGGCATATCCAGCAATGAGGAAAAGCCAACCTTGTGCATGCAAGCTCTCCCCCACTTACTGTACTCCCCAAAGGTGGCTCGGATCCAGAGAGCTGTCAGGTTTCCCAGAAGCCTGCGATATTCAAAGTGATTCAGCCTTGGGCTCCACTTGCTGCTTGGGTGCTCATCCAACCTGTCCATGGGAGGGAGGAGAAAAGGAACCAGTTTCTAAGAAAGTAAGATGCCTTGTCAAGAACATATGGCAGCTCTCGCCTATCTCTCCTGAGCTTAAGATTCTGGGGAACCACCTCCAGCCATGTGGCTCACCGCAAGCAAAATACCCAGCTCAACATCAAAACAGACTCTTCTACTGCCCCTCTCACAAAGTAACCTCCTCATCCAGGAGAGAAGCACCTGAAATGCATCCAGCCCAAACTAAGCAACTATTTGCCACCTGCAAGGGACCACAGCTGAATCCAGGAGCTCCTTCAAGCTGCAGCCTTTCTTGCTCATGCAGCCCCAGATGCCCCAGCATCACCCTTTACCTGAACGTGTAGGTTTGGCTGACACCACAGGGCAGAACCTTCCCCTGGGGCAAGAAGGGAGCTGTGATTCTCAGGCCATCTCCTTCCAGGACCACATCATTAGGAGATGGCTGGTGTCCCCCTCTGTCCAGGCGGTAATCAAAGGAGAGTGTCTGCCCATAGCTCAGCTGCTGATTCCCAAGGAATTTTGCTGCAAAGAGAAGGAAGGGAGAAAATTAAAGGCTTAAAATCTTACCTTCCTCCTAAAGGCTCAGTTCATGGGATCAGACCAAGCGAAGGGGACATCATCAGCTCAATCTCTCACTGGTCCCACACCTACTGGGGGCCACAAAGTAGGTAGGTTCCGATCTCCTTGATGGTATGAAAGCATCCTGATGGTGTGGGGACCACCTTAGCTGGGCTGGGTAGCCGCTTTCATGGACACCTTGCCAGTCTTCTGCACCTGGAGCACCAACAAGGAGAAGTCAGTGGGGACAGGGAAGGTGTTTCCAGGATTCCAACAACTTTCTGAAGCTGTCTTTTATCAAAACCCTCTGGCTTCCTACCCCTTGACCTCCAAAAGAGCAGCACAGGTATCTCTGTGCTGATACATCTGTAAATAAGCCAATCTGGGTATAGAGGTTTCCTCCCAAGTGGCAGGAAAAATGTGATGAAGCAGCCCATGATTCCTCCCTGCTCCCTTCCCACACCCTACTTCTGCCTACGATCAAGCCATCCCACCCATCAAACCACAGCTACTCCAGCAGGGCTGTGAACTAGGCAGCTACTACATGCAGCTTGTTGAATAAAAGGGATGGCAAACACCCCCAGGAGCCTTAGGGCTTCACCTTGATGGAAGGTGGAGGTGATGTTGTAGACACTGTGGTTGTCTGCACTGATACACACAGCTGAGTGCCCATAGCAAAAGCAGGGGGAGCATCCTGCAGGGTTTCTGGCATCCAAGTTATAGAAGTTTCTTTTGCACCTGGGAAAGCACAAGAAGGTGACAACATTCAAATCTGTTTTCTCCTTTTCCTGCCCAATACAACCAGCCCTCTAACAACAGCTGTGCAACACAGCCATTGCCATGGTTCAAAGTCATCACCAGGCCACGATAGTGAGATGGGCATGTGCAACTGCCGGAGAATGCAGAACATACCACGCAGTGGTCCAGCATGACACCCACCTCTGCTGACACCCACCTCTCACACTGCTGTCCAGTAGTGCTTGCCTTGCAGACGCAGTGGCCAGAGAGGCAGTCCCCTGTGCTGCCAGCTGGGTCACACACACACTGCAGGCTCCTGCAACAGGGACAGCAGGAACTCCTACCTGGATTTCCAGCTTGGCCTGGGAGCTCAGTTCCCCTAGATGTTATATAAGACAGCAGAGACATTCCCCCCCACCCCATACCATTCCCATGCCAGAAGGGGAAAAATAATCTCTAAGTAATTCATCTGCAGCAGTGTGGATGCCAGGCTGAGCCAGTGCCCGACACTACAACCTCAGAACACTTCATAACCCCCCAGAGCACCAGACCCACCTACAAGAACACAGAAAAGCTCTGCTGAGCTTAACAGACCCTGGATATGTTTAATAGACCCTGGCTGAGCTCCAACAGGCAGCAACACACCAAGGAGGCTTGGACAGGAGACCAAGCATGGCAGACCACCCCTTGCCCCAACCCTTTGTCCCCAAAGGACCAATGGCAGGGTGAAGCAAAGAAGAGGATACAGCAGTGAGGAAGCCAAACCAGAAATGCTTCAAAAAGTGTTTAAACAGTGCTCCATGCAAGGGAAGGGGTCAATTTTTGCATACACATCTTTGCATAGTGACAGTCCTTGTGAGCAGCACTGACACCAGAAAGATTGACATGTGGGTAGGTTTTATTTTACATCACCTAGCCTGTCTGTTGAGTGTCTGACATTATATGGATAACAAAGCAATCACCTCAGAGAATAGTTAAGCTCAGATTTTGGTGCTATTGTGCAACAGTGAGCTCTGCAGACTGGAATGGAGGACCAGTCCTGCTTGAACCTGCCTTCTCGCACCAAGGTTAGCTTAAGGCTGTCAGTATGCTGCCACACACAGACTGCCTCTGCCCTTGCTTTTCAGCCATCACAGGCTCTTTAAAGCAGCTGGAAGAGCTCTGGAAACTGGTCCTCCAGCAGCACCTATGCAACTGATAGTCACCAGCACTTACTGCCCACTCCTCTGGCACCCAGCCTCAGTGAGGGACTCAAAGCCCAGCTGGCAATGGTCGCATTTCTTGCCCATCACTCCAGGTTTGCAGCTGCAATGGCCACCAGTGTTGCACTGTGGGCTGAGGGCACCTGCAGAAAGAGGGCGAGTGGTTTAGATGGACACCTCCCAGCACCTGCCCAGCAATGCTGCTGCAGGACAGGGGAGCAAAGCACCACACCATGACTGCAGCAGCAACCCAGCAACAGGTATCCCCTTGAGATACCAGCACAGGGCTGAGACACCAGGTCTGGCTGTTACAGCTGCTTCAGCCTCACCAGCTGATGCAGAAGACTTGGAAGAGATAAATCCCAGCAGGCATTGACCAGATGCCCAGGACAAGGATCCTCTTTCCTGCCATAAAGGTTATTGTGAAAGGCAAGACTGAGGCCAGGGCATGAAAACCAAGCAGAGAATATTTTTCTTCTCTGCCAGCCCCTCTGCTAGTAGAAATAGGTAGTACTTGATTTTGGTGTCTCTACAAGGATTGTACAGGGCCAAGGACCATAGCTGAATCTTTGATTTCTAATCATCTAACATATATAAGCGCCGAGGAGAGAGGATGCCAGAGCCAAGGTCTCTGTCCTGCAGCTGGGCCCCCCCTGCATGCCAGCAGGGGGGACAGACAAGAGGATATTCACCCTCTTCCCACCCCCATAAAGCCTATTGCTTTGCCCTCTTGTCACCTGTTTTTCTTGTGCAGATGGTGCTTCAAGTAATCTTCCTGCATCAACAGAGACCAACAGGCATTGCAAAATCTACAGCACTTCAATGCAAGATGTATGAGCTACCTACTTGCAGAGCAAGCGAAAACATGACAAGGATGAAGGAGCCATTACATCTACAGTGTAAGCACCACCAGACCCACAAAAAATACCCCAGTTAGAAATGTCATCTGGTAGCCCTGCAGCCTCCAAAAAGCTGCCAGAGGAGGTGGAGAGGCTGAAGCTTCCTATCAGTTTCTAAGCACCACCGCACTTTGCACCACCTCCACTCTCAAGGTGCAACTGTGAACTCAGGAATTATCCCTTCACTCTCACAATGAAACTGAAAACCTTTGCAGAGCCTGCCAAGCACTGTGGCACCAGAGAAGCATCAGCTTGACTCAAATAGCTGGCAAAAGCTGATGCTTCAGTACTGGGGTTTGCCCACTGTCCTTGAGGAGGGCAGCTGGGAGGGGAAAGCAGCTCCAGATAGGGCAGATCCTGGTAGGCATCAGCAGGTTCATGGCCACCAGCCAAATTCAGGGCAGGTATTGTTGATGGAGGTGCTGGATGGAAGGGATACCATCCAGAGGGACCTTGACAGGCTGGAGGAGTGGGCACATGTGAGCTGCATGAAGTTCAATAATGTCAAATGCAAGGTCCTGCACCTGGGTCAGGGCAATCCCCAATATCAGTACAAACTGAGGATGGATGAATGGAGGACAGCTCTATGGAAAAGGACTTGGGGGTACTGGTAGATGAAGAGTTGGACATGAGGCAGCAATATGCATCTGCAGTCCATAAAGCTGACTGAGTGCTGAGCTGCATCACCAGCAGTGTGGCCAGCTGGTTGAGTGAGGTGATGCTCACCCTCTACTCCACTCTTGCGTGACCCCACCTGGAATACTGCATCCAGCTCTGGGGCCAAAGACCCTGCTGAAATGGCTACAGAGTGGGCCATCAAAATGGTCAGAGGGCTGGAACACCTCTGCTATGGAGAAAGGCTGAGAGCATTGAGGTCGTTTAGCCTGGAGAAGGCTCCTAGGTGATGTTACTGGAGCCTTTGAATATACAGAAGGGGATCAATATATAAAGGTGAGCTTCTCAAAGGCTTTTAATTGTATTGTAAAAATGAAAGAATAATTCCTCAGCTCACAGTGCTACGCCTCAGGAGGGGAGATGGTACAAAGAGAGACTTTTTACCAGGGCCTGTAGTGACAGAACAAGGGGCAAAGGTTTTAAACTGAAAGACAGGAGGTTTAGACTGGACATAAGGAATAAAAGTTTTATGATGAGGGTGGTGGGACTTGGAGCACAGCTGTGGCTGCCTCATCCCTGGAATTATTCAAGGTGAGGTTGGATGGGCCTTTGAGGAACCTGCTTGAGTGAAAGGTATCACTGCCCATGGCAGGGGGTTTGGAAGGGATCTTCAAAATCACCTAGTCTAACCCAAACTATTCTGTGATCATTTCAGGGGGCAGGTGGGTCTTGAAACCTGGATGTGGTCTGGAGATGCTGAGGGGTTCAAAACTCTCAGCACAAAGCAAAGTGAAACACTCAGGAGGAGGAGGTGGTGGTCCTATAACTTAGGGTGCAGCAACACAGAACTGGGCTCTGTCACCTGGAGTCAAGCCAGCCCCGGTTTGTTTCTCCTGCAATGCTCTGGTTGGGTGTGCAGGGACCCGATGGGCAGATTAGTCCATGTGCTCAACAGGGCCTAAGGACACACATGGCAGCAGGCACTTGGCAGGCACTGTAAGCCTCCCTATACCTCTGGCCCAACCCTGTCTCCGGCAGACAGCCACCTACCATGTGGGTGGCAGTGGCAGGGCAGGCAGCAGCCCTCCTCCTGCTGGCGGAAGAAGCCCTCCTTGCAGCGCTCACAGTGGACACCCTCCGTGTTGCCCAGGCAGCCAAGGCAGCGGTACCCATTGCCTGTCTCCCTCAGGAGGTCCCAGTCAAAGATACACTGCCTGGACATCCCGTTGCAGTCACACACTGAGGAGAGGAAAGAGACACCTCAAATGATGCTTAGAGATGAGGGTATCAGCCATGAAGCCATAAACCCACCCTGATGGCCAAGGAACAAGCCTGGGCAATGCAAACCTCATCTTCTTGCTCTGCTAATAATAAGCCCTGTCCCCATGTCTCTGCACTTGTCCACCAGACACCCCAGTGCCACTGCTGCCCACATTGTCCCCTGTATCTCTTCACTTTGGAGTGATGCCCAATTTCACTGTCAAAGAGTGATGAGCAGCCCCTCCTGAGCCAAGCAGCTCCACTCCACAACACAACATGGCTTCATGGAATCCTTCCAACAAAAAAAAAGTCTTTGAGTAAGCAGAGGTGGCAAAAAAAAACCAAAACAAACCAAACCTAACCTGGGTTGTCCTGTGAAAAGCACGAGTAAACTTACTGGTGACTTTAGGGAAAAGGGAAGGAGCCCTGCGGTTATGTTTTGCTTCACCCAGCCTCTAACCAGGAGTGAGCCCAGAAAGAAAAGGTCAGCTGACATCCACCACGTTGCTCCATCCAGGTCGGCAGCACAAGTGTCCTCCCAGCCAAGTGCAGGGGTGACAAGGAGTGGTTTGTGATCAGAGGAGCTTGGCAGAAATGTGCCAGCCAACAGGCAGATTAAAACAAGAAAAAGGTTTTGGCAGGATTACACAGGTCATCTCACCCACCCTCCCCAGGAAGAAAAGCTGCAGATCCCCACATCAGTGCATGACAGATACCAGAAAGAACAGGCATGAGATTTTGCATCCCAGTACAGACAGGACCTCTGGAGAGCATAGTGGCAGAAACCAGACATGCCTGCTCCAGCAGTATTCTTTATTGCCTTGCCCAGATCTTCTCTTAAAGCCATCTCTCATTTGCCAAGCCCTCAGCAGATAGTACTAGAGTGTTTAAGTCTGAGAACCTTCATCTCAGATGAGTTCCTCAGTGCTACTGAGGAGAGCAGGCACAGTTGAAAGAACAGTTGCAAAGACAGGCAGGAGAAAAACACCCTGAGGGAAAAAGCAGTTTTTGCAGGGGTACAGAGCCTGCTGATGAAACGATCCAAACTACCCCAGCTCAGGTCACCTCTGACAGCACAGGGAGGTGGAGGAGATCCAAAAGCAAGCAGAAACCTGCAGCATGGATGCAGGCAGAGAGCTGTACTTGGCATCCATGCAGGCACCTCCTTCCAGCACTCCTGGCAGAGCTCAGCCCAAGGATACAAGTTCCTGTCCTCTGCATCTGTGATTGCAGGGATCAGGTACAAGCTCCTGTGCTCATCACCCAAGCATGCACCCCAGGCACAGCCCACACCCTCACACACACCCATGAACACCCGCATACCAGAGGAAGGCACTCAGCCAAGCCTGCTGCCAAGAATAGGGATAACCTCATGCACCAGCAAACACAGGGAGAGATATTCCTAGCTCCAGCAAACATTACTCTTTCCTTGCAGCCTGGCTGCCAGGAGACAAGAAGGAGGTCTTCTTCTACCCCAGTCTCCTGGGAGGGGACCTGTGGGTACAGAAGTCCTGCCTTTTAGGGTATGAGAAAGCATCTAGAGGCTCATGGTACGTCACCAAGAGACCAGACAATACAAACACCCGACCAAGAGGATCAGCACAGGACTTTCTCAAGGCATTTGTGCTCATCTTCACAGCCAGCCAGCCCTATCCCTCCACACTAAAGCTATTTGGAAGGGACACATAAAGATCATTGAGTTAAACTCCATACATGCGTCACCCTTAATCTACATAATCTGGAGGATTTACTGAGTTGCTGCATGAGCACCATTCCTCCAGGGAACAAAAACTTTTTTTCAGGTCTTGCTCTAAGTCTGCAGCATGTTAACAGTCAGCTCTTCAGCCCTCGTAGGGATTCAGGTCTAATCAGAAGCCATTTAAGATGCTGTTGTAGATTAGTGCCACCACCTTACTGGTGTATACACTCCTGCTGCTGGTCTTCTGGAAAGCTGAGCTTAGGCAGTTTAATCTTTACCAAAAGTGAGGCACTGGAGTTGCTAGTGAGACAGAGCACACAGGACCAACTGAGGACAAGATCATTTTTGTGTCCAGGTGCCCTGAGGCTGTGCCCTTAGGTCATCCATTTCTCAGACAGCTGGGAAGAACAGGCTTCATAGAGAAACTTTGCAGCTAGATGTCTTTAGTGCTAAGTTAGAATGAAGGAGACCTGTGGCATGCATCCATCAGGACATCACTCCCTCAGCTAAATGAAGAGTGAAAAATGCTTGTTTGCCGTGTTGAGACAAATTCCCATATCAGAAAATCTTGGAGAAGGAGACAGGCAGCTCTGCACCTCTGAAATTGTCTTCTTAAATTCACAAGACCAGAAAATGAGGTTGGCCCTGGGTATGCAAGGAACAGAACTCAGAGCCCTCTGCATACGAGCTGGTCCGCAAAGACTGCTCATTTTATCAAGAGAATAACAGAGCTCTGCACACAACAAAGCCTCCATGACAATGCAAGACATTCCCTGCTCTGTGCTTTTGGGTTGGTGGCCCACCAGCCTGTCCCATCTGTTACCCTAAATTCTGGGTTTCCCCATCACACAACTCCACAGCTTTGTCACTGTAGGAAGAACTGCCTGGAGCTCCTGGGGCTCCATCAGCATCAGCAGGGACAGACCATGCACCAGGAGCCAAAAGCTGCCATTTGGTGTCTCCTTTCCAAAACACCACATCTGACCTCCTCACCCCAACTCTTCCCTGAACCCTGGGATACCCCATCAGCCATCATGTGCAGGCATACCACTAAGGCAAACACAAACTTGCTTGGGCAAGGCTCTGCACAGGTCAGAGTACAAGCACCCTGACCTCTGTCACTCAACCAGATCATACATGAACCCCATTTGACTCAAGTACTTCATTTGCAAGCAAAACAGGATTATGTGTGCTAATTACAAGCACACATCCAGCACCACAAAACAGCACGGGAGGCTTATTTACACCCCCAAACAAACTCAGAAAGTCTGCTGCAGCATAAGTGTAGCCAGTTATTGGCTGTCCCTTTTACATACAGTAGGTTCAAGAGTCCATGGAAAAGCAGCAACCTACACACTGCCAGGAAGGAGCAACTGCAACATCAGTATTTTAAAACTTGCGTGCAATTACAGATGCTGTAATAATTATCCAAGCAGCATGTAAAGTTAAGAAACACACACACTCTTCCAAAAAAAAAACCCAAAACATAAACAACAATTACAAAACAAATCACTGAAACAAAAAGGAGACACCCAGCCCCACTGAAAAAAACCCCAATAAAACAACAAAACCAAAAAAGCCACAAAAAAACCAAACAAACCAACAAACCCCCCTATTTATTCAGTACTTTTTTCCCCCATCACATTGTGCTGCACTTAGAACTGATAAAAGATCAACTTCAAGCCAGTATATTTCAGAACATGATCACCGCAAACAAACAACAAAATTGGAAGTATCTCAGTATTTACAAAATCCACATGAAAACAATTTTGACCAAACAGGCCGATCTCAACTGTGCACCAGCACAACTGATACTGAAGTACCACTGGGCTCGACATGCTTAAATATCCCTGCACTGGGCAGCTTGTGAGCCCCGCAGACTCACACAAAATACATACACCATACACACTGCAACAGGAAGCAGAATCCTGGATACCACCAGCTCCTCCTCAAGCTTATAGAAGGTTTTGGCTACAGCAGCAGTGAGCAGATCAGCCACCCGCTCCCTGGGCGATGCTCATGCTCACACCCTAATCCCACCCAAGTAGCAAGGCTTCATACAGAAAGCGATAAAGCAATTGCACATAAATAAGTTCTTTAAAAGGGATGTCAGTGAAAAAATGAAGGCTAATGTTCACGGGATATTTAAACCTGGAGGAAGCGTCAGGAAAAGCACCTACTAAAAAATCCAATTTTAATCCCAAAGGTGGGAGGAGATAAGACCCTAGCAGGGTGCCGCAGCACCCAGGCGGCTCCTAGTTACTGCCCCTGGGGCAGAGATGCGAGCAAAGCCGCTGGTGGGACCGCACGTCAGCGTGAAAGCAGGAACCGACGACCCTCCCGGAGCCTCACCTTCCCTGTTGGCGCCCAGGGCTGCGGGCAGGACAGGCGCCAAGAGGCAGCAGAAGGACAGGAGCCAGTACTCAGCCATTCCTTATGCTGGGGAGCACGAGGCACCAGCTGCAGCAGGAATGCAAGGCTCACACCAGCTGCCTACTGCCCTTTTTCCGAGTGGTTTTTATGGGCTGTTCCACCTGAGTCACTCCCAACAGGAAAAGCGCGTGTGCCGTGGGCTGACTCACCCGGCCGAGAGCCCAGCCCAGGCGGTACGGACAGGCGCCCTCACACGCACCCGCCTGAGGCTGCTCCGCGCAGTAGAGAGGCGCTTCGACGGGACCTCCTGCCCGCACCTTCCATGGGGCGGTTACCTCACAGGGAAAGATAAACCTCAGCCCCTGCATACATCCCTCCTGCCCGTCCCATTCCCAACTCCATCCCACCCGCTGGCGCTGCCTCCAAGGGCAGGGCACTGGCGCTGGCGGCCGTGAGCCGGGCTGCCCGGGCATGCAGGCAGGGAGCTAAGTGGAATATGATGAGCTCATGAGAAGCCTCTGGAGCGCGGACAGGGACTGCCTGCTTGCCAGGTCTAGCCAACCAACCTGCAAGAGCAGAGCTCAAAACTAGCCAGAAGTGACTAGAGGGACCCACAGCCAAGGGCTGCTGGGCTTGAAAAAGACCCCAAGTACAGCTTAGATATGTACTCAGAAAGCAGATCTATTGGGGCTTATAAGGCAAGCATCAAGTTCAGGAAATCCCCAGATTGGAGGGTGGAGGCCCAGAATCGTCATGTTTGTCTGCTTTTATTCCCTTACTTACTGTCATGGGACACCTACCGTCACAAATGACTGCAAGTGGTCCATGAACATCTTTAGACAGAATGAATGCATCTAACAAATTTGTACCCCCATCTAAGACAAGTTGCCTTTCAGGTCACTTTCTGCATTAGGGTCTGAAACTCAACACAATGGGTGCTGATGATCTGCTCCTTCCAGAGCTAACAAACCTAGGGTGATTAAAATTTAGGTTCTCATCTTTGTCTCTGACGCTGCCCAACAGCCTCCAGACAGTCATGCACCTGGACTTGACTCAGAAGGCTTTCCTATGTGGCACCTGGTGATCTCATGGGTGCAGCCAGACCGAATTCACCATATCTGCGCAAAGCTTACCTGCCTCCACTGACTGAGTCAACACTCCTCTAACAAACAGGCTGTTTCCTCTTCATTTCACACACCGGATCTTATTATAGTTCACAACAACAAAGGCATGAACATGCTGGTGACATCCTGGGGGTCCGGCACCCAAGGTTGTCATATCTGATTTTTTATTTTCTTTTTAAGAGATGAAGCCACTTTCAGTGTCCACAACAATTTGGCAGTTCTTAGGGTCTGAGTATTCCTCTGAAGAAACACACTTAATCCCTTCTGCTCTAAAGTACATTGTTTGCCCAAAAAACCTCTGCTACGTCCTTCCTACCCACTGACACCCCTCCACTCAGGAAATTCATCTTCTTCAGCAGCACTGTCAGTACAGCAATTCCCTTGGACCTTGTCCAGTCCAAGTCCTTGGCTGATTTCTCTCTTTGAAGACCAGTTCTGACCATCAGGAAAGTTTTCCCTGATGTGGCTCCTCTGTATTACCCCTTCTATTTCACCGTTACCACCCAACCTCTTACTTCACTTGTGCAAATAAGAAACTCGCCCAGCTCTCTCATCAGTCATTTTTGCATATTTACTTAGGTTACTCTTACCTTGTCATCCTTCCACCATTCTTCAAGATCACCTCTGAAAACCACATGAATGCATGCTGTAAGACTACCAAAAGTGTATTTTCTGGAGCCCTGATTTTCTAAATACACCAGATCTGGAGCAAACAGATGCCCACCACCCTCTACAGAGCAAATGTTGCCTATTGCAACCCGTTGCCTCAGCAGCATCATTTAGACAAGGTGTTGTATAAACACAGTTAACAGAAATCTTACCTTTTAGAGTGAGCATAAGCATAAGCAATGGGAGGCATGAAGAGTAGTGGTGCTCATCAGACACTGCAATGAATCAGGTATTTCTTCACTGGAGAACCTGGTTCTTTTAATTTGCAACATAAAGAGTCCTTATGAGGATGCCCTATGCTCACTCTTCATAACTTAACTAAGCAAGCTGCTACTGCAAGGAGACCATCACAGTGGCTAGAGGTTTATCAGTCCTTGAGGACATGGCCATGGCAGAATTAATCACTCCAAAGATTGTCTGAATCCACATAATAACCTGAATTTCACTGGTGGTCACCAGTGGCAAGTGCTGGATGTGTGGAAGCCCTAGAGCAATAGGGCTTTTATTGATGTGTTATTGATGTAATTAAGGGAGAAAACCCATCTTGCTGGCTCATGGTAGATAAAAAACCGCAGGATGTCATACATATCCTTGCAGCCCAGCTCATACCTGGCACCCCCGAGCCTCCCTCTGGCAAGATGAGCTGTACCTCCAGCCCTGGATTGCTTCTGCAGGCAACTTTTGCTTCTCCTTCAGGGTTTGTTGAGTGGCTTACCTCAAGCTATTCTCTGTTTGCTTCCCCACTGTTCTTGTCACCACCTACTTACACCAGCCTCTTAGAGCCTGAGGAGTTTCTCCTCCTGTCTGGCAGCAGACATTTATCCTGCCAGCCATGACTCCCCTGGCATGGAAAATCAGGGGTCCTACTACACCAGTATTACCAAATGCACAGCACAGCAATAAAGCCTGGTCTTCAGTCCCCCCTATGTGAGTTTGGTGTCCTAGGCTTCTCAAAGCAGGCTTAGGGCCAGCATGTCAAGCCACCTTCCCTGAGAGTGTATGGAGACGTTACCTTGACACAATGCTATTCCCACACTGACAATCTGTTTTATAACCCAGGATCTGAAGCACAGTGATAACATCAGTTGACCATTTGATTACAAAAAAGAAAGCACATACTTCCTCCTTGCTCAGGAACACATGGGCTTCCCTCCGGCGTGGTTTGGGTTTATGGCTGGCTTTGGTGGGTCTAGAGGGAGCTAGAAAGTGGAGGCAGCCCTTGCTCAGGGGTGGCCAAACTCCTCCCCTGTCCACCAGGGACACTGGAGCAGATATCACCCAGGCATGGGCAGAGGCAGGCAATGGGACACACGGGTCATGGGGGACCACTGCCCTGCCCAGATCACAGCAGCAGTGGTGGAGGTGAGCAAGCAGGGCAGGGCAGCAGTGGCACAGGAAGGAAGTGCTGTCATGTCTGGCCTTGCCTCTCCTATGACCTGCCTGTACGAGCAAGACAGACAGACACACAGAGATAAGGGAAGAAGGCACTGTTGTGCCACCTCTCTGCTGGTTTTTGTTGGGAACCTCCATGGGATTTTGTTTTTACGTGGCATTGCTGACGTTTCCCAGGTGGGGATATGTGGAGACATTTCTTTCCGTTAAAGGGCATGTGAGCAATCCAGCCTTTGAAGCAACAGGACGTGCTGACCCCAGGCAACGAAATAAGAGTTGAGACATCACATGCTCTGAAAAGAAGGAGGTCGGCGCCTAAACACCACCTGCAGGAATGCACGGCTTAACGAGTTGTTAGAAACATTTGCTGGTCGTCTGCAAAACAAAGAAGGCTTGTTGTTGAGGGGCGTCTTACTATGTAAACCAATCAAATGCTAACTAGTCCGTGCCGTTAGAGTATATAGGTCTGTCTCTCTCTGTAATAAGACGTTCAACGTTTGAATCATATTGATCGTTGTCACGTGGTTCCTGGATCTCCCGCAAATGGCGCCCGAACAGGGACCCTCAGATTTGCCTCCTGAGAGTTGCTTCGGCGGCGAAGATCAATGCAGATGTCACGGGTGGAAGGCCGACCGAAAGTCATCCGGCAGTAGTGGCTGCCGAGGAGGGGAAAGGACGCGCGTCCGCAGAAGAAATCTGCAATTGATCCACTGCTAAAAAAGGCAAGTGGCTGTCGGGGAGGAATGGGGGCTACTCAGGCAAAAGAAGAGGTAGCTGTTCTTAATCTCCTTTAACACATCCTCTTTAAGAGAGGGACTAAATATGAAGAAGATTCTCCTGAAGGGTTGTTCCAATGGAGTAAGGCAAAGGGGCTATTTGATGGAGTTGGAACGGCATTTGAACTTTCTACATGGGAGGCTATAGGTGTCCAGCTTTGGGATACCATAATTGACGGAGGGAAAGCGGTGCGTGAGGCACAGAGATATTCTTGATAAGAAGAAGAAGCAAGCTTGTTAACTACTTGTACCATTTGTTAGCCCTGAATGTTTGACAAGA
>JANRGW010038743.1:36061-47966 GCA_024733675.1 Psilopsiagon aymara | reverse complement strand
TGGGAGGTGTCCCTGCCCATGGCAGGGGATTGGAACTGGATGAGCTTAAGGTCCTTTCCAACCCGAACTATTCTATGTCATGAATGCAGTTGAGGGAAAAGAGCAAGAGGGCTATGGAGAATAAGAGAATAATAAGAATTAGAAAACAAAGGAGTGGGGAAATGGAAAGGAGGGGAATTATAACAGCTGAGGTGAAAGGAGAAAAGAGGAGAGTTTCTTCTACTGGGCGAATGGCTGGTATAAAGTTTAAGGTGCTATGAAGGTAATGTTTATGAAGTAAGTGGTTGCGTTGCTGTCAAGTAGTGAGGGGAACTGGTGTTTTCACTACATCTTGAAACTACCAAGCCTCTAAAGAAGTCCACAGTTCAGGCATACCTCAATCTGTTGTTTTGCAGAAGTTGCCATGGCAGATTACTCTTTGCCCTCTGAATGGAGCTGAGTGATAATAGTGCAATTTAAGCTAAAAGATTGGCCTTTTGCTCTCATTCTCACATCTTCATGATAGCCCATCCTTGGAAAGGTTATAAATTAAACAGGTTGGTACTGTGGAGTTGTTAATTTGCTGCTGTAGTGCTTAACTACCATAATCAGAAATCCCAGGTATGACATAGAGTTCTGGCAGCTCTAGCAGCCAAGAAACTCCTCCAGTCAGGTGACTTACAGTACTATTCTGCAACACATTTGTAATGAGCCATCAAGGTTCTGAATTAACTATCTTTATTTCCAGCCTCTACCATGTACAGGGGTCTGGTCATGACATTTCACCTCATTTCAGTTGGAGTGCCTTGGCCTTGCGTCAAGTGTGGTCATGAGGCTGAAGAACCCTCTCCTGCTTCTTATGTTCCTGTCTTATTAGGAAGGAAAGCAATAGTCAAGAGATCTGCACGGCAGCAGTTTACCTGGGCTGCACTCAGCCAGCGGCCTGTCCCAGTTTCCCATCAATCCAATTATTCCAGATGTGCACGGGGAGTTGCCATGGAGCTGGAGCTCTGTGCCATGCAGGGGAAAAATCTGGCGCACAAATTCCTCTAGGCATTTCTCTTGTTTCCCCCGTCTGCCCAGAACACCTCTGACAGTGTCTGCCCCATGTACAAGCACGGCTCAGATTCCTGTACTATACAAACATGTCTTCTGCACTGCTGTCTTATGTCACTCTGTTTTGTAGTGCAGGGGTTGCCCAGGTCTGATTTACCTGCCATATCTTATTCAGAAAAGGTGCAACAAAGTCCTTGGAGGTTTCAGATACTGTCAGAGGATATCAGAGTTGGTGTTTCTGTACCATGCTGTGCAACACCAGGCCCTAATTGTCTCGAGGTGAGGCAGCTGCAGAAGCAGAAAGGCAAAGGCTGTTCCATCCTGGACCATAGCTAGCTTTGTGCTGTGTAGAGATATGCATGCTGTGTGAAGCTAGCACAGGTGTCTCTTCCCAGAGGCATGCTGTGTACCTGAACGTACCCATGTGTTGACAATCCATGTCATAGCTTGGAAATTTGAATCTTACTTCCTTGACTGCTGCCTTTGCAAACACTCCCTTGTGATCTTCAGGGCTTACTGTGAATTGGTATGGAAGCGTGGGTTTCTGCCCTGCCCTTACAGGCACTCACACCTATCAGTTTGTCTGGCAGTGATACTCACTGCCATTTATCCTTGTAGAAGAATGGTGTCTTGTTTCTGGGGTATGTATTTCACAGGCTGAGTCTTTGATTTGTGGAAATGTTTAATGTTCTTAATAACATAATTATTGTGGTGCTTTCCAATGAACAATAGACCATGGCAGGTTGTGTGAGCCCTGGCATGCTCTTTCTGGCACAGTGCCCACCATCATGTGATGATCAGATTCCCTTTGCACACCATTTCTCTTTTCCTGCACGTTTTCTGTCTATTTTTTGTTGATTTCTTACCTTGTTTGGTGGCTAATCAGCCACTTGCAAGACAAGGTCATGCTGCAAGGTGTTGATCTTTGGGGTCAGGACACACAAGATCTTTGAGCCTAAAGCATTTCTGTTGCATAGACACCTCACGTGTAGGTGCATCCCAAGCATGCAGTGCTTTGTGAGCAGTGCCTGTAGCAGCTCTCAGAGCCTTGCTGGCAATTACTGTTGCTGATATCAGTCAATCAGTCATTATGCCAGAGAAAATGGCCCAGTAAAAATAAAATCTTGATGGAGAGTAATTGTCTGGGTTATGACAAACCAAAGGGAATTAAGATCTGAAAGCTTCTGCAGAAATCAGAAACTGCAAATTTGGATTTCCAAATGTGTTACAGCATTTTCTTTCCATTCATTGTGCATAATTTCAGTAGTAAATGTATGGGCATAGGCTCACCAGGTGGAGGAGGAAGGGGAAGGATAACTCTCTCTTAAGGCTGCATGGTGTAGGGGGTAAAGATAAACAGCATGTGCCACTGTCCTTACTCCCACATTAGCATTGCAGCTGGATTCACTCAGTTGTCACATGCTCTGCCAGTTGTTCCTGCATGATTTTCACATGGTTTTGGAGTGATAGGATAAAGGAAAGATTTACTCTATGCAGAGATAAGATAAAGATTAACCAGTGTCCATAAAAAAGTATAAATGGAGAAACAAGGAAATATTGGAAGGCAATAATCTAATTGGGAAGGAGGAACAGTGAGGTTGGAAGGTAACTCAGCAATTTAGAGGAGCTGTTACATTGTTCAGGACGCTAAATAATTAACCATACATTTCTTTCTGGGGTGTCATTTTAGGACCATTAAAATTTAATGACATTTAGGATAAACTAAAGCCAGGAACAATTAAAAAAAAAGATCTGGGACACAACCTGATCAATGGTGTGAAAAGACAGGAAGAAAGTTAATTAAGTAGAGAGAAAGGACACAGGATATGGTCTACCAGCCACTGGGGATAAGAGCTGGAATTCATGGTTCCCAGTGCCTATAAGAAATCAAATAGTCTCGAGCTGCTCCAGAGGCAGAGTTTCAGGAGTGGGACCTGTGTTGTAATTCACTCTGTGCTTCACGTTGCTTTCTGCATGTGAGGGCAGTAGGACTGGAGAATCTCTTGCTGCAGAGGTCCTCACCTCTTCCTCATTCTTCAAAGTGAGCTAAGGGTGTGATCATAACCCCCCAGTCTTGGTTTCAGTGCCTCTGGAATGAAATGAAGAGGGTTTCTTCATCTGACATCTCCCAGCTAGTCAGACTCCGTAACTGCTTATTAGTGTATGGACCTTGCCTTACCTCAGGGTAAGCCTGCACAAAAGTGGTGCCAGTGCCTGTTCTGTGATCACAGGCTCTGGCTGCCCACAGCCTGACCTGTGGAACTCCTGCTCCTCCACCAAGCTGCTGCTAGCAGCTGCCCTGCAGCAGCTTGACCCCAGGGCACATGTGATGGCATTTATCTTCGCTTCTCAAACCCTGCATATGGACATTTTGCAGCTCCTGAGGTCACTGAGTGCTGACTTGTACTGTCAAATGGGGGTAGGATTCCCTCTATAGAGTCCTGTATAGGTGGTGTGTTATACAGGAAGGAGGCATGCAGGTGGGATTGGAAATGAGCCCAGGAGCTGGATGCTCAGGAGAAAGGATTGGCCCAGATGCAAACTCATATGAAAGCATCATTTGCAATAATGCATTGCAAGTGCTCTGGAGTAGATTATTTTGATTGCAAACTTGGGTGTATAACATTAATGCAAATTATATCAGAAACTGATTTAATGTGATTAAAATCCCAGAATGTTGCTCTGAAACCTGAACAATTACTTTCTTATGCAAGAGCTAAAGGTCTCTTCTGTTGCCAACTGATGTCACTTACTGTGACAGGAACTTACAGCTAGAGGTATGTTTGCCTCTAATGCAAATGCACCATTTGTCCTGAACCAGCAGGACGAGCTATACCACACGTGTGCAAGCAGTAAAGAAAAAATAAGTGACTTATAGAGTAGTGTTACATGAAGAAAACCATGCTGTGTCTTGGAGATGTCAGAGAACATCCCTGTGCAGAGCAGCATGTATAATCTCAGTTTTAAGTAACTGGTTATTAGCTGCCTCTCTATGTAAGCACAGAGTAGTGAGGTGGCTCTGTGTCCAGCTGGAATGACCCGTTGAAAAAGACCTGGAAATTCTTGGGGAGATGTTACAACTGCTGTACTGAAAGCACCACAGCACTGCGAGGAGACTGGCAGTTGTACTAAAATGGCCTCTATTTTCTTTTTCATTCTTTCTGGGGGTGTGTGCAGTACTATAAGGGGTCTATGTATTTCAGCACCTTCATCATGAATGTGACCATCTTCCCAAATTTAAACATTGCTTAAGCTATCATTTTTTCTTTGATAGGCAGACATATTCTCTGGAGCTGTATTTATACATCTGGCCCTAGGCCTGAACCTTTATGTGGCCATAATTATCCTGCTTGCTATTACGGCTCTTTATACCATCACAGGTGAGTTTGCAGAGCAGTCTGATAAATCAAAGAAGTTAGAGGAGACAGAGAAGAGAGAAGAGGGGAGGTGGGTAAGAGGGGACAAATGGAAGCCTGGAAGGGGAGTTACTTACAGTGGTCTTTGTTTGAAAGAGAGAGGTGGTGAGAAAATTATAAAACCAGGATTTCCACGGGGAATAACGTATTTGTATTGCATTTTCTTTGCCATTAGGTGGCCTTGCAGCTGTGATTTACACTGACACCTTACAAACATTTATCATGGTAGTGGGATCCTTTATTCTCATGGGATTTGGTAAGTAAATCAGATGAACGAAACTGGAATGTTGAAGCACAAATCCCACAGTGGCTAAGGAAATGGATCCTGCAGTGTGGAACTGTTATCTTAACCAGCAGATTTCAGTTCTTATTCCTGTTTGTCATGGAAGAAAATAGGCACGTTGCTAAAAGAAGGCATATTGCCAAGCCTTTTAGTTGCTGAGACCTCTCCATCTCCAAAGCACATGTGGATGTGTAAGGTAATAACTAGCATCCCATGACAGAACAGGACTTGTGATGGCTAATGAGGTAAAAGCAGAGTTGTTTGCAGGTGATAATGACACTCTTGAGAAGTTCAGGGAGTATCTCATTTTGGGTAGATTATAATTTCATAGATATTCAGATGCTAACACATGAAAATTTCTGATTCAAAGTGAAAAGCTGTTGGTCCCATTGCATGGTTTTTAGCTTGTTCTAGCTGCTAGCCTGTGTTAAAATAAAGCAAACATATTAACACTTGAAGTAAGCATTGTAATTGAACTACAGACATCGTTAGCTTGCCAGCTGGACAGAAGATACGAACTGAATGTTAATGAATAGGACAGTGCGTCTATCCAGAAGTCTGTGTGCTTTTTACAACAGAAATCACGCTGCTAGACAGAATTGGAAGGATTATAAGAAAAAAAGAAGTAGTGAGAAGATCCCGAGAATTTGTAGTGTCTTTTCTCTATCTCGTAGTTACTCAGAGCTTGGTCCTCCTCTAGCGAGGTCTTTCACTGGAATGAAATTATTCCACCACTGTTACAACACAAGAAACTTCAAACTGCTGAGGGTTCTGTACAGCCATATTCAGGAGGTTTTTCTCTTCACTTTCTCTAGCTCTACATGAGATTTCAGGATTAAATACTTGATCACTACTTTCTGTTTTTCAGCATTTGCTGAAGTAGGAGGGTATGATGCTTTCATGCGGAAGTACATGGAAGCAATTCCATCCAATATCTCCTATGGGAATACTACAATAGATCCAAAATGCTACACTCCTCGGAAGGATTCCTTTCACATCTTCCGAGATGCCGTCACTGGAGATCTGCCATGGCCAGCGCTCGTCTTTGGTTTGAGCATCATTGCTTTGTGGTACTGGTGCACAGATCAGGTAATGTGGAAGTCATCTGCCTTGGAAATGCTGAACACAAAACTCTGCAGTCCAGAGTGACCCTGGGGTGCTCCTTCCCCACTGATTCACAGCTGGGTCACGCAAATGGCAATTATTTCACAACTGGACATTCTAAACCCTTCCCACGTGAGAAAATGGAATGGGTGTTCTTTCAATTCTCCTTACGCACTCTGCCCAGCAGATACTGTGTATAATTCCTTTCTTATTTTTTGTTTGTGACCATATGTAAAAACACAGAGAGGTTGTTATGTGAACATTAGCTTAGGAAACCATGCATGGAGTGATCCCCGTTAGACTGGGTCTAGATACGATTCCCCATTCAGTAATACTAATTTGTTTCCTGTTTGTGCAGCTTTCATCTTTGCATGCAGTCTCGGGAGGATGTTCTTTGTATGTCAAGTCTTTCAGTCTGGAGACTCTTCCTCAATCTTCCTCCCTTCTCCCTACAACCTCTACTTATTTCAAATATACCCTTGGATTTTTGTGTAGTTTTTATTTTTCCTAGTGACAGAAACAGAACATAGGCGCTTCCACGGAGGTTAGGAAGTACTTTGTTCCTGGAACTTGGCATGGTGTGCTCATGGAATTCTGCTCTTGATTGAGTCATTCATGCTAGCCATGTCTCACTGACAGGTTATTGTCCAAAGATGTCTCTCTGGCAAGAACATGTCCCATGTGAAGGCTGGTTGTATCATGTGTGGATACCTGAAACTCTTGCCCATGTTTATCATAGTGATGCCTGGAATGATCAGCCGAATTCTGTATACAGGTATGCATGTGTACATGGACGTGCAAATCTCTTCTTGCTGCCTGTCTTTCACTGCCAATCTCAATTTCCTTCCCTTCCAAAAAACCTGTTAGGTTATCATCTTGTCATCCAAATTGCTCAGGCACATGTATGCACAAAGACTAATTACACTCTAAGAAGCCACAGGTCTTCCTCTTTTCCCTGATCCCAGCTTTCCGCAAATCCTACTGCTGTCCATTTAGGGGAGAGAAATTCCAGTGTCTCTCCCCAGTTATCTGTTAGAGCCCACTCTGGCTGAATAGTGGAAAATGCTGTCCAGGATTGGTACTCTGCTGGCAGTCAGAGGAAGTGCATCATCAGTCAGGGAGCAATCCTTTGGGCCACAGACAGTCCTGAGTGCAGTACGGGACAAATGCTCATCCCCCCGTCTCTAGCCATCAGTATGTTTAACAGCAGGCAAGGGAGAGATGTTCAGGTTGGAGGGAGAGGTCTTTGTGTTCCTTGGCTTGTTTTTCTACTTGCTCTCCTTGTGTTGTTCAGTTCTGGTCTGACAAACCAGTGCTGATTTGTTGACCTGAAGCACTTTTCAGTATTGTTTTAGGGAGGAAAGGAAAGACAGAGGCTTAGAGTAGCCTTCCTCCTTGTCAGCAGACCAAGGATGATATCAAGCATGTCAATTCATTGATTCAACACAGAGATAAATTTTGGAAGCTTCACTAATTTAGGAGCAGTCTGTTGTTTATATGACCTTGTCTAACCCTGTCTCACTATTCTCTCCTCAGATGTGGTGGCTTGTGTTGTGCCTGAAGTCTGTCAGCAGGCCTGTGGCACTGCAGTTGGCTGTACAAACATTGCTTATCCAAAGATGGTAGTGGAGCTTATGCCAAGAGGTATTGTGCCTGTGTTTGTGAGTTTGTTTTAGGAAAGGTGAGGCTGCCACACTGTAAAATCAGGTGGAGCCCAAGTCCCATATTTAGTTCCCAAATTCTTGCTACAATTATGTACTGCCATCAAAGTACACCCTGTATTAGTTGTAGCTGTAGGTGCAGAATAGCTACAAATACTTGGTGATGAAATGGGAACTGAGCTCCCTTTCTGAGAAGGTAAAACATAACCTCTTTGGCCAATGATTCACAGAAACTGTCTCTGCCAGGGTTTCTGAGTTGGAGGCATACACCCAGAGTCCTTCTGCTAAACCCATTGAGGTGGGAGAAGAAAATATTCCTGGTACAAATAGTCCCGTAGGACACCTGTGCAATGAGAGAACAAGGCACCACAAGGTGCATGTAGAGGAGAAATTTCTGCAGAAAACCAGAGGTTTTCTGGTCATCTGGTTCAGAAAAAGACAGATTAGGATATTATACACACCGTGGTACTTCCCTGATATCTTCAGTACTCTGCTGTTGTATTATAACTGTTGTACATAGGATTATTAAAATATGACAGTATTCCTCACACTGCGTTGACTAGATCATGCCATCTGGAAAAGTGGCTTACTCTGGTTTTCGAGCAGTAAAAGAAACTTCTTTTTGCCAAGCAACTGGTTTACAAATGTACTGCAAGCAAGTGAGCATTTGCCTGCAAACAAGAGAAATCGTTTTTATAGCTGTAGGGTACAGTCTGCTTAGTTATTTCAGCACTTAATCAGGCAGCATTCACCAAAGAAGGACCTATGCTCCCAAAGCTCACGAGCAGCCCTGTCACTGCTGTAGGCAGCTTTGCCGAAGCTCAGCCAACATTACTGAGCTTGCACTGTGAGAGAATGTCAGGCAGGCATCAGCACATGAATGAGCCAGACCCGCTCAGAGCTGTCTGGCCTGTGGATAGTGCCACATGGTGGGACCCTCGCAGAGCACTCAGGAGAGTTCATATGGCTTTGTATTGCAGGTCTGCGGGGTCTGATGTTGTCAGTCATGTTGGCCTCCCTTATGAGCTCCCTGACTTCCATTTTTAACAGTGCTAGCACTCTGTTCACTATGGACATTTACACCAAGATTCGAACACGACCATCTGAGAAAGAGCTTATGATAGCAGGAAGGTAAGTGCAGCCAAGCCTCCTCCAGCGGTACCGGGAGCTCTAGATGCATACAGGCTGCAGCCTCCAAGGCAGGGACCGAGTGCCTGGGGGGAAAGCTGCTCCCACAGGGTGTGGGCAGTGCAGCAGTGGCCTCCTGTGGTCAGACATGCTGTCCCACCGTGCCCTTTCCGGGTGGAAACGCCCCCCTTGCTTCCAATTTAATTGCCAGCGCATGAAATAGCTAAAGTAATTCTCAGCATTTCCTACTGCTGTTCAAAGGGAACTACTTTGAGCTATCTGCATAGGCTTTATGCTACACCATACTACAGCATCAATGGACTAGTTCCTCGAGTTGATCCGCTATTGATTTGTCTCTGGACATAACAAAGGAAAAAAGTGATGTCTATGTTTTGATTGCACATTCAGCTGTGTGCTGACAGACAGTTGACAGACACTATCCAACTTGGATTGCTTTTGTATGTTCAATGGACATTGGCCATTACAATTGATTTTGCCAGTTGGAATACAAAATGGGCATTTAAATTATTAATTGCTGCTTTTTTCTTTCTGATAGATGCTTCTAAGCAGGTGACTAATGGAATATCTGGCTGTGTTTACAGGTCATTTATGTTACTTTTAATTGGCATCAGCATTGCCTGGGTTCCTGTGGTGCAGTCAGCTCAAAGTGGGCAGCTCTTTGATTATATTCAGTCAGTTACTAGCTACCTGGGACCTCCCATTGCTGCTCTCTTCCTGCTTGCCATCTTCTGCAAGCGGGTCAATGAGCCGGTAAGTACAAATTAGGCAACAGGAATGCTGCATGTTCCTTTAGGCACTGTGAGAACTGCCTGGTTTGGTTTAGTGTCTTCTATTAGTAACTTCTTCCAGTTTATTTAAATCCTATTACAGTCCAGGGATTCTGTTTCCACACACCAGGGCCTGAGGTTCCAGAGATGAGTTTGAAAAAGTTCCTTGCTAATCTGATACATAAACAGTCACCTAGGAACTCCAACAGTGCTCTGAAACTCAGGTGACCTATCACTTTGCCAAGACGTGTGTCAGATGGATCATTTACGGAGACATATTTGAAAGTAACCTCTTAGTGTATTGGTCACAAACTGCTTTACTACACATATCCCCTTTGACCTTCCTCTGGACCATTATATATTTTGTCAATGCTCTTTTACCAACTCTCTGTTGCTTCATGCACTGTTTCCCACTGCTTTTAGGACCTAGCCTGGGAATAACTGATTTTGATTCATAGAGCAGTGAACTGAGAAATATTGTACTTGAGCCTTTGTAAGTCATTTAGAAGGGCATGAGGTCTGTCACGTGCTTTAATAGGACCATAGGCCAGTCGTGGTAACTGAGGTCTCAGACATCGTGAAAGCTCAGTACTCAGGAATTCAGTTTCTCTCCTGTAACAGCAGGAATAACTACTTGCCTATTGCTCAGTTTTGCTCTAAGGAGTTGAGTTCAACGATAAAGCCTTGAGAGAGCAAGTTTTTGAATGGGGCTCAAACTTTTCTCACTGTTTCCTCTTGAGTCCAGTTCAGTGGTTGTGTGTATATCCAAGGAAAGCCTGTTTTACACAGAAGGGATGTTCCCTTTCCTATCCCAATATGGTTAAACCTCACAAATTGATTACATCTTTGTGTGCTTCATGGAAAACTGTCATTGATTTTAGCTGGAATTTTACCTGAGTAAGAATTCAAGTCTAATCCTTGTTGATTTGCATACCCTGCACAATTTAAATGTGGGTAAATATGGAGACCAGCATCAAAGCTCCTGAGAACTGGAGCCTTGCATAAGATAAACTCAGATACTGTAATTACTCATAAGATTTGTCGCCATTTCTTGCTCAGAATCATTCTTCTTTCTGCCAGAAACAGATGTAACTGTCTTGTCCTACACCAAACCTTTTTGTATCTTTGACCACTGAATAATCAAACTGCTTTGTTCATAAATGCAGCACCAAACCTAGAGTATTTTTAATCTGGATATAAGTTTGTGTTGCCATCATAAGTTTTTTAACTTCACAAACTCTGAGAATGCTTGAAATTGAAAAATACCTCAGTACTTGTGCAACCCCCTCTATTCAAAGCTGGGCTTACAGGAGCAGGATGCTCAGCTCCTCTCCAGTTGAGTTTTGAATATCTCCAGAGATAGAGACTCTACAGTGTCTCTCGGCAACTTGTTCCATGGTCAGTTATCCTTGGAGTGTAACAAAAAAAGCTCCTGTTTAAATTGGATTTCCATATTTCAATTGTGCCCAGACATACCTGTGTGTCATTTACACTTGTGGCTGCAGTAATCTGTACCTAGCAGCAAAACATCCACCAAAAGTATTGAGAATTAGCTTGTACCTAATTGCTGGTAAGATCACTAGAAGATAAACCAGGCCCATATTTCAGAGGGATCACACATACACACTAGCTTGCTCCATCATGCTAGAGCTGTCACGGAGTCAGCCCTCAGAGGTAAAATGTTACAAGAACAACCCTTGGGATATGTAGTCTTTGGCTGGAGCCTGTCCTTTAGGAGAGCATTGTGTGGAGACAGATGAACTTTGAGAGACGAGCTGCATAAGGTGTCCTCCATGTTCCCTCTCTGGCTGATCATTGCCCCTTTCAGTTATATTAATCCACTGAGCTGTAAATACCCTCACTGAAAGTATCTGGGTAAAGCCCATGTGCCAAAGCCAACTTCACACGTAACTACCTCCATGTTTCCTCCAGCAGCTATTCAGCACTTAGAGCTACTTCCAAGCCTGAAATTACTTCCTTTGGTAACTTCTGTCACCTTGTCTGCAGGGTGCCTTCTGGGGCCTGATAATTGGGCTGTTAGCTGGACTCAGCAGAATGATTGCAGAGTTTGCCTATGGAACTGGCAGCTGTGTGACCCCTTCCAAATGCCCATTCATCATCTGTGGGATTCACTACCTTTACTTTGCAATCATCCTTTTTGGGGTTTCCGCCATCATCATTCTGGCAGTCTCCTTCATGACTAAACCCATCCCTGACGTACATGTGAGTATTAGCTCATTCCTGCTCTTCAAGAAATGGAACTCAATGAAACCACTAGGTTTAGACACTATTTGTATTGTATTATAAATGGTACTTGGTATACTACATCCTGACGTCTCAGCGACCCCCATCATAGAATCACAGAATGGTTCGGGCTGGAAAGGACCTTAAGCTCATCCAGTTCCAACCCCCCGCCATGGGCAGGGACACCTCCCACTAAACCATGTCACCCAAGGCTATGTCCAACCTGGCCTTGAACACCACCAGCGA
>JANRGW010038743.1:8049-35961 GCA_024733675.1 Psilopsiagon aymara | reverse complement strand
CTCACGAGAGCAGAGTAGAGGGGCAGGATCACCTCCCTCGACCTGCTGGTCACGCTCCTTTGGATGCAGCCCAGGATATGGTTGGCTTTCTGGGCTGTGAGCGCACACTGCCGGCAACACACAATCCCTGTGAGAAAGCAAATGAACTATTCTTCATTTATCTGTCACAAATCTTCAGTAACTCCTAATAATCTTACACATTGACCTAATAAACATCTGGAATGCCGTGGTCTCACTCATGTGCTGGCCAGGCTGGTTTGTCCCTGTGTGGAAATTCATAAACTCATTTGTTTCATGGCAGCTTTACCGCTTGTGCTGGTCATTACGGAACAGCAAAGAAGAACGTATTGATCTTGATGCAGAAGAGGAGGAGACCAAAGAAGATGAAAAGGATGAGGAATCAGGTAACTGCTGAATGTTTAGAGATTTTATCAGTATATTTGTGCATCCCTATTTCACTCCTGAAGAAACACTAACATGCTTGATATTTAAAGACATCTTCCCCCTGCCTCGATAGCAGTAACACAAACCCCACATATTTAAGTGCCTGGTAAGCTGCCTTTTAGCAATCTAACAAGCCTAGTGTAATTCAGAAGCAAAGTGGATTTGAAAGGAGAAAATCTTGCTCTCTGTGTAGCTAGGTGGCAGTGCTGGACTAAACCAATGGAGATGCTTTAGGTCAGAGGTGGTGTGTATTGGCAGAACTGCCCACGACTCCAGCACCTGGAATGAAATAATGAGGATTCACTTGGAAACAGTAGCCAGGATTGAAGGAGCAAACATCTAGTGCAAGGCATCATAAAAGTGAACTGCCATACATCCCTGTGGGCAAAGCACACACAGACCAGCTCTCTTAGCTGGTTTGTGGTTCTGCTCCCAAGTTCCTTTCCATAGCTATCCTCAGATTCATCTGTATGCTTTTTAATTCAAAGTGTAGAAAGTATTGAAAACAATGAGTTCAAGCAGCACAGTTTGCTTCTCTAGTACGAAACCAAGTCTCTAGGCTGCAAAAGGTGCAAGTGTCTTCTGCACAAGGCTCTCTTGCAACGTGTGGGAAATCGCTTTTTCCAGATGAGCTGTGAAAGCACAATATTAACTTGATTCCTGTACTGCCTGGTACTGAAATGTTTCCATGTAACTATGACCATAAAGCAGAACTGCTGGATTAAATACAGGAGTGTCCTCAGTGTTGTGGTTTAAGTCCAGCCAGCAGCTCAGAACCCAGGACACTCAGTCACAGGGATCTTCTCGTGTATGCAGTGGTCCATTTCATGACCACTGTGTTATTCCTTCCAGTTCACGAGGAAAGGGAACAACCGGGATGCTTTAAGAGAGCATACAACTGGTTCTGTGGCTTAGATCAACAACAAGGACCCAAACTGAGCAAGGAGGAAGAGGAAGTGTTGAAGAAGAAACTGACTGACACAAGCGAAGTGCCACTTTGGAGAAATGTTGTGAATATCAACGTCATCATCCTATTGACTGTGGCTGTATTTTGCCATGCCTTCTTTGCATAAACCTCTGATCACAGTTCCAGATTGTACTGTATTGTCAAGCAAAAAGTGATGGCTTGTAGATTTACAGAGTTAGATACACTTAGTGTTTTCATTGTTTGTAAAAGTCAGGGTGATTTACTTGCTGATTTTGTGAGCATAATTTCAACAATCTGAAGATGAAGGCCACTGACAGAGTTTCTGGTTAGACATTGAATCAATCCAGGGCTAATTGAGGTTCAGAATTTCCATCCAATATTCTCTCTACTCACAATACATTTCATATTTTAGGTGCAGAACAAAGCTGCATGAGCCATATTTCATATCAGGGTTTGTGAACTACCTTTTAGGGTTGATGGCACTAGTTTGATTTTCAACCCTTCTGATCATTTGGATAGCTTTTTCCTTTGGCTATGATGATTACAAAAAAGCCACAACCACTGAGGGACCGTATTATGAATTCAAATTAAAACATCACTTTTGTTCCCTCCAAGCATGGGATAGTCTAAGTAAAGGGTTTATGTATATACTGATGTGTTTGACACTACATCTCATTTTCCATTATCGCTGTGTTCCCCTTTTTCTCACTTCTCTTTGGGTTGTGTTTCTCACTTCTCTTTGGGTCGTGTTTCTCACTAACCATCTGCATTTTGAAATTAGGGCAAACATGTCTTGATGATCCTAATAAGAATTCTGCTTATGATAGATTTTCTGTTTCAGGTTATCCTCAAAAGGTCCTCCTTTCTTTATATTTTAATATGTATCTATACTTGAATGTGAAGCTTTTTTATACAAAATACATATATTATATATACACATGCAATACACTATATATATGCACTCTATAGTATGTATCTTAAATATGTATGTATGTACGTGTGTATATATATATTTATTTCTTATTGATCAATTTCCATCTTGGTACATCAAAGTTAATCTCCAGCCATGACTACTGGGACCTCTTTATCTTAGGGTTGGTGCTATTGCCTCTCTCGATGGACTGTGCTCCAAACCAATCCATGCACATGGTTAAAAGCCCACAGCATCAGTGCTGGATTTGCATTTTTCCTTCAAGCACATCTGAGGGCTCTGTGCTGCTTTTCTGCAAAGCTGCAAATCTTTCTTGTGAAGATTTCATTGACAAGTAGAATTCATGCTTTACAACTGCATGAGTTAACAGCTCATGAAGGAGAATGGTCCCAGCTGCGGGATATCAGCTAAACCAGTCTGATTGTCTCCACTTGATAAGTTTGGTACCAGCTGGAGAGACAGGAGAAGACATTCACCTCTTGAAAGCAAAAAAGCAATAGATCTTCTTATCATCCAATTCAGCTTCCTGGGGAATCAAGTGTAAGAAGAAGACATCGGTTGCAGTAGTCAAGCTGCACCACAGTTCCTTGTTCCTCTTGCACCCATATTGTGGGATGCTGCATTGTCCCAAAGCATTTCACTGCGATTCTCCAGGATGCATTGGACTTTGCCAGAAGTGCATCTCAATTGGAAGCCAGTGTAGTGTCTCTATGAGCTATACGCAGTGCCGCTAACTCCTGCAGCTGTAATCACTCTCCCTTGATAATCTCCTGATACTATCTTTTCTTTGTTTGGCTCTAACCCCAAATGCTGTGGATTTTAGGGGAATTGCTGCTCTTTTTAATCCCTGCGGTGTGCTGAAAGGTTTTGCATAGGCCAGATCAAATCAGTGCTATATAAATATCAGTGCAAACCTTTTTTCTACAGTTAATACCGTGATAGACTATTTTGAAGACCATGGATATTTAATGGACTATGAAGACTTGTGTGTATTAAAGTATTTGTATATTTTGAAGTGTTTGATGTCCACAAAATAATGGGAATTTTATATAATATGATGGAAGACAGAGAAACTTGATGTAGTGTCTAGATTTTGGCTCTGGCTAATAGTAATGGGTGACAAAGAAACAAGAAATACCTTAACGAGGATTGCCCAGATCCCTCTTTGTCATGCTCTGTTACAAAAATAAAAACATGGTGAAACTTTCCAGCCATTTGGATAAAGACAAACAACACACGCGATTCCCTGGCAGGCTGAGCAGCCTTCTGGTGGCCTCTGGGTTAATCAGGCACTCGTTTTCCTCCCTGGGATTAAGGAGGTTGGAAAAGCAAACTCTCAGTTTCCCAGGGGCGTTCACTGTCCATCCTCAGCAGCTTGCTTTGCCTCTAGTCTGAAGACTGTGTGTTGTAGAGGGCAGAGTTGGGATGCTCGCAGGCGGTCTGGCTGCTGCCCGGAGCACTCCTCTGATAGAGAGTTTCACAGAAAACCTGCTGGATATTGTGGGCAGCTGATCACACCTTTCCTGTTTAGACAGACAGTTGAATGCCACCTCAGGCTGGAACCTATGGATTTTGAAGGCAGTTTCAGGATTTTAAGGAAGAAAGTGACTTTTCTTCAATTCTCGTGCTAATTGTCCATGTTACAGCCCTTGCTGTGGGACACTCTCAGGCAAAACCACAGCACACACTGTGCTGGGCACTCTCATAAATGGGAACAGTGAGCACATGCTTGTTCCCAATGTTTGGCTGTAAATGCAGAACACTTCTGGTGAGTGGAGAGACTCGAGCCATAGCTCTGGCTAACAGCACAATCCACATGCATAACACGTACAGCATAAATAATACAGCTCTGATTCAAGAGATCCTGAGGCAGCTTATCCTGCCAGGTAAGATCTAGGGTTGCAGCTTCTTTCAGTGGACCTCAGTTAGCTCCACAGGCTTATTTTAAACGAACTGCACAAAGTAAATGATGAAAAATGCACCTGGCAGCACTATAGCCAATTACAACACGATGTATAAAGAACTCGCTCTAAACAAAGCAGATCTTCCTTCTAAGAATCACTGCATAATTTTCAGGGTAACTCCTGAAAAAGGGTATCCACTCCCCAGTTATATTTTCATTTTTCTGTGTCAGTCATAAATGTTCATTATAAATGATCATGAGAACACTGTTCTTCCAATTCAGAAATTGGTTTTATTCCTATTTGATCCCTGAAAAAGCTCAGGCACTGAAACGCTGCGGGCGGAAGGGTCTGTGGGTTCATTCAGGATACATCTGCAGAAACCATACTTTGGTTCGAACCAAAACGTCTGTCTGGGGTCAATGAGGACATGGCACAAGGCTGAGTTCTTCATATGCAGGCAGTTGTGATCAGAGCACCATCAGCAGCTGTGATCACCAATGGCTCAGCTCCTGCTCAGGTCACTTGCTTAACTGGCAAAATTAGGAATGTCTATATGAAGTAAAAGGACACAAAACTGAGGAGCAAAGAGCACTGATAAATATATGCTCCCCCAGCAGTGACTGGCATCTGGGAGAAAAGTCTGTCAGGCCCTGGTTATTGCCTGTGAAGAGCACTTGTGTTCACTGGTTTGAAGCACTGGGCTGGGGAGGCTGTTCACGGGTCATGGGCTCACAGCAGAGCTGCTCTGAGGAGCTGCTGCCTTTAAAACGTGTTTGATGATCGTGACCCAGTGCAGGTCTCTGCTCTGCTCCCAAAGCGAGGGGAGGGCCGAGCTTCCCTTCGCTAACTCCCGGTACAGTGTGACGGGTGTAACAACAGAGGACGAAGCCACTGAGGAAAATGGGAGTGCCAAACCCCACCAGTTCCTACCTGGTGGTTATTTATTCATGGAGTGTGTGTCGCAGCCCCGCGCTCACTCCAGCATCCACCAGTGGTCCTGATGCAGGGCAGCACACCCAGCACCACTGCCTAAGGTTGTCACCCTCATTATTAATGGAAGAGGCTGCCTCTTTGTCCCTTCTGAGGACCCCTCCAGCTTGCCATGTCCATGGAGCTGTGAAACAGAAAAGCTGCCCCTCTCCTCACCTGGCAGCACTCAAGGGCAGAGCAAGGCAAGCACAGCTGTGCGAGCAGCAGCCCTGCTCTTCTGAAGGGACCTGGATGAAGTTCGAGCCGAGGTAAGTGTGAGCTTCGCCTTTGCAAACTTAACTTACATTTAAAGTGTATTCGAGCAAATTATTACAATGGTTTCCATTCGTTCAAATTGCAAATTTTGTCTTGCTAAATAGAGGTCCCGTGCTTGAACTCCCCAGCATATTAATTTGTGTGCAGCCATAGGAAAAACATTCTGCCCTCCTGGTTTAAATGGAAGCAGACAAATTTGACTTTCCCAGACTCTTTATTTTGTCCCTGGACAAATTTCTCACTTCTGTGCATTTTTAATATGATTTTTAATTTATTTATATGCATATTTTAAATAAAATATATGGTGGGAAGCAATAACACTCCCTGCTTTGGAGCATAAAGAGATAGTACTAAAAGCTGACATTTTTCAGAGTGGGACAGAATGGTTTCCAACTCCAGGACTTCTGAAAGCAAATGGGGACAGGGAATGAGTCTGTAGCTGGAAGAAGAAAGAGCCACAACTTTCGTAACCTTCTGGAGACTGTTAGGAAAAGCCAGTATAAATCTGTGTGCATTCAGAATGAGCTCTGCCTGGGTGGGACATGAGGCTTGTGCAAGAAGGTCTTTCTTGTCTTCTGGTATCGCTGGGGCATGCACCCTGTTTGAAAACTTGGTCCGCGCAGGGTGCAGCCGAGTTAATTCCAGTACTGACCCAGGACCACATTAATTATATCTGGCCCTTAATCGTTGTTAGCTTCAGGCTTAAAAAGACCAACCATTTGTTACTGATGTTAAAAATCGACCTAGGTGCTAATGTCATTGCAGTGTGGAGCACTGTGGAACACCTAGTGCTAGAAGCAAAGACTTGCGGTACACACATTTCTGTTGAAACAACGAGTTTAATTACAGTGTATGGGAGTGCCACATCCTGACATGTTAATTGAAGTATTTAAATGTGTATGAAGCAATTCAAAAGGATCTTTAGCATTTTTGTGACCAAGTCTGTGGCAGCTTTATTATGGAGTACGCTCTACTGAAAGCTAAGTCAGTCTAAGGGATGCATTCCTCAGCTGTGTTTCCCTGATCCAGCTCATTGTTTTACTGGCACCTAGAATACTAATTAGTTGCCCAGCCTCCCCAATTAGGGACCATTGTCTCTCATCCCAAAGTAGGAGGTTGGCTATAGGCAGCTGTGGCACTCCCCATGCCCATTGTTATGTCAATTCTTCCCTGGTCCTTAGTCTGTAGCTGCATGTTGAATGAATGTTCTGCACTGAGACGACTGGACGGCCAGCAAGCACCAAGCATGACTCAAGGGCTCAATCTGTGCATTGGGTCAGAAATGCACCTAACCGGAGAAGGGAGACTCTGTAGTACAGGTTGCCCAGTTAGCATCACGTAACATTGTCAGTGTCATCATCTTCTTGGTGAGGTTCATGGGGAGCATGACCTGAACTGCTGCTTTGGATTTGCTAGGACAGGTGACCCTTGTATTTTATCAGAATGTGAGTACAAGAAGAATTTCAGGATGCATTTTTCATTTTGTGCTCTGTCTAAAGGGAAAAACTGTACTTAGCAGTGAAAGATGTCAAAACACTGCCAGGGCCAAAGGATATCCAACCTGTTCTACTAACTAGTGTTACTGCAACATCAGTACATCTTGTTCTCCTTTGTTTCAAGACTTGGTGTACCTCAGAAGGAAAAGCAAATCCTTCATCATAAGGATTTTTTTAGGTAGGGGAATTCTCTAAATGATTATTGCTAAATTATAGGATCAGTCAGTTCACCAATTAATAAGAGTACTGGGAATTCCTAGCCTGAAAATCCAGGTTTATGCTGTGTGTTTCTAACTAATTCTTTTTACCCTGTCACTTCTGTTCATGCCACTGGGTTGTTTTTCGTCTCTCTCCTAAAACTGTTTTGGGTCAATGTGGACATTTCTTTTTCACCACTGGTTTCTTTATTGGTGAAAACTTTTCCAAGGACATATTCTTGATTGCTTTGATTTCCCCACCGCTATTTCAGAGCTGTAATCTCATCTCTCAGCTTATGACCACTGCTTTGACAGGGAGGTTCAGAAATACACTGAAATATATTCCCCAGATTACTGGATATCTTAGTAACTGCTAACATTGGTGAATGGTCTTGATACCTACATGCTGGTTTGATGCCTTGTTACTAAATAGATGGGTGACCTATAGCAGAAATCCTCTCAAATTATACTTTTCTTTTTTGTTATATCTTCTAATAAACCAGGGTATGTTACTTCCTGCCAAATAACATAAAAAGAAGGCAGATCTACATTTTCCCAGGGAAAACCAGCCTGCATTAGAACGTTTAGTTAGGAGTTGTACCTGGTTGACTAGTTTCAATTACATTTGAGATCTCAAAGGTCTTTGTGAAGTGAAGGGATATTTCAGGTGTCAAATTTTGGCTGAGAATCTCATTTTAGGAAGGAGATTTAGGAATTGGCGTATTACTTTGGGAGCAATTGTGTGTTACATTTTAATATACCCTGAAGAATGATTTTGTAGAAAAAAAAATTGACCTTTTAATTCTGGTCCTATATAGTCAGGATCACAAAGGAGGTAGTGTGAAGTTCCTCTGCTCTGTAAGGTAGACCCATGCCCTTGCTGTGTTGAGGTTTGCTGCCCTGTTCCTGTGGTGTATTCCTGCAGTGGGACTGAGTTGGCAACACCAAATAGCTGGACACCAAGAAACCACAGCTCTAGAAACCCCCCAAGTTACCAAATGGTGTTCTGCAATAAACAGCATTGTTTCTGCATTGGCTCATGTCCCCTGCAGCATCTTTTGCTTCACACAGGCTGTTTAACTCTGCTGCCATTGTCATATGTTGTGCTGTGCCCCTGCGAGAGTTTATCCTCTGCAGTCCTACCAATAAATTGTGAATTTGGATTATATCGGCAACCTTTTTGTCAGTAAATACAGCTTTATGTGTAAAAAAATCAGTAATGGTTCATGGCTGTTCTACATGCACACTTTGAATTCTGGTGTTTGTATAGGCAGTACATGGTCAATACAGGCCAAAGGAATTACTGCTGTGATTGAAATAGCATGTTTTATGTTGTCAGATGTGATAGTGCCAAACAGTCACTGGGAAAAAGCAGGGGAAAGGGGTACCACTAACACCGTTATTTCAGCGTTCCGTTTAGGCTTTGTTCTGATTTTGTATTGTGCGTGTATGTGAGACAAGACCATTGATATCATATAGAGCTTATATTATCTTAAAGCAAGGGTCTACTGCTTAGAATGCAGTACCTAAGGGCCAAGGCAGCTACATTTCTGCTAGTCAGAGCAGTTCAGTCTGAAGTCCTATAAGATCAGGTTACTCTTTGTATAGGGGTAGTGCAGTTTGTGGTGTGACAGTGGATTTCTGTAGTGGAAAAGTAGTCCTGACACACAACCCCTTTATACAGATGATGTATATCAACTGGTAATATCTAGATATAAAAATACCACACGAGAGCAAGGCATGAGTAAAACCAAATAGGCCTTCCTGCGAAGCTGAGTCAGCCGCATTGTCGCACCTCTCTTGGTGGCTGGGAATGGCCAGCATTTGTCCTGCTGGCCTCCTTTATTTCTCTGCCCAGGCTTTTCGCTGATGCCTCTTCAATTGCACACTTAAAACTGCAGACAGAAAAATTTGCAGCATACCTGTAGTGACCTGCCTTGACTGCACAGGGAGTAAAATGCTCCTGAACTTTCCATCACTTCCACTGCCCATCAGCTCTAAACACAGGAACTACCTCTTTCCTTCAGGCAACTTATATCTTGTTGGATGGGCTGCCCTACACAAACAGCCTGAATTTTCTGTTATTCTCAGTTCTGTGAGGTAAAAAGGTTTTTTTAAAAAAACTGTTAAGTTTTTTTAAAGAAAATAAAAACATTTGTCCAAAATAGGGGAGTGACATTTTCAGTTCTCTGTCCTGTTTATCTCATCTCTGTTTAGACAGCTGTTAATCATAGAATACGAGAGCTTGGAAGGTACCTCTGGAGATCGCCTTGTCCAACTCCTGTTGGAATAGACCGTAACATTAGGATCAGCTTTCCTCTCACCCCATCCTCCTCCCTCAGAAGTGAGCCACAGTAGCAAAACTCTTCAGTTCTGGCACAACACTTCCATTTCCATTGGACTTGTTAATTTTTGTACTCAAAGGATAGATTACAGCTGTACAAAACGACAAAATACCAAGTCCCAGCACAAAGGCAGAGGCACTTTTGTTCCAGACTACACCCAACTTCAGATAGAGCCCTTCTGTTAGAGGCAGTGGGGCCTGTCACCAACAAACATTCACCAAGCTTTACCCTAGTGAAGTTTTTCTGACTTATTATCCTTTTACCCTAAGCTTGGACAACTGCATGGGGCAGCCCTGAGCCTGGATCCAAGCACACAGAAGGAGTGGAATTGCATGTTGAGATCCTCACCAGATTGAAAACACAAGAGCGATCACTACAGCTAAGACTGAGGAGAGGGCTCAGAGGAGGCTGCAAAGTAAGGTGAGGGCTGCTACTAAACCCCTTCTCGAGAAGTCATTAGCTGGAGGTGTTGGAATGTTAGATGAATAAATCTCATCACAGGGACAGGGTGAGACTGAGGGGCTCTTAGCCCAGTGCAGTGGGGTCCATCTCCACTGGATTCACTGCTGGCAAGTCATGTCAGCAGCTTCATATATTAGAAGGGTGCTGATAAGTGTTGGGTTATATTGCAGACTGGGAAAGTCTCATAATTCCCTTGGGAAAGCCCTTCTATGACACTGCCATTGTTTTTCCTGTAGTGATGCTGTAAATGGTTCCTATGTTCAACAGTTCGCAGAAAAACTGTGAATTCCTGCCGTTGGGTCAGTTTCTCGGCATAGACAAGCCTGCTGGTGAACTTCATTATGGACTTCTCTTCCCAATAGAATCAGTTATTGATTGTTTGATAGGCTCAGGTTTCAAAAGAAGAAAGGAAAAGAAAGGCAAGAACCTGATGAAGGAACCAGAAAGGAATGGTTTCTTGTATCAAAGGAAAATCTTGGGAGCTCAGGAAATAACTCCTACTGGAGAATTCTAGACTGCCTTGCTCCTTCCCACCTCTCCCCCCCATTATTCTGCTTGTGACCTGCAATACAGATGTGAACTGTTAATCAATGACTTTTCAGGAGGAACTGATCCAGAGAAACTGAAAGAGAGTTTTGAAGGAAGGGCTTATACAACCATGCAACTTTTACAGCCAGACATCAACAGAGGGCAACAGATCTCTAGGAAACTTCCCATCTTCAGTAAGGTTTCCACTGGATGACACTGATGGCAGTTTTGGCAGCTCTTTTCACTGCCTTGCTGGGATCCTTCAGACACTGCTGAAACGTATCTAAATGGTTGAGGAGTGTCTCACGGCCCTTTGGTAGCTCAGCCAGCATGGTGAGGGCTTTGATGGCACTCAGCCGGGCTTTGCCACCTTCCTCAGCAGCCAGCTTCAGCAAAGGTGGGATGGCTCCAGCCCCTAGTGCTGAGAATCGCCCTGTAGAGAAATAAACTGACTTTAAAATGTGTTATTACATACAACCAATGTGCTTTTGAATTGATACTTTCTACTCCCTGCCCAGCCACAGCTCTGAACACCCCAGAGGGTGCAGTGCAAAGAGGTTGGACATGCTTTCCTTTTGAAGACCAAGGCTAGCTGCCAGCTGTTTAAGATAAAAGATCTTGGTTAACTTTATCTGCCCTTCATGTTACTATTTCATTGGCAAAGAATTATCTAAGAATATACAAGGCACCAAGGGATAAGATACGGTATTTGGGGTTGGGTTCGATGCCCTTAGGAGCATCCTCCATGCTTTTATTTTTAAAGGCTCTTCAAACAGTGAGATCCACTCCTGTGTTGTCTTCGGAAGCAGGGGGGATGGCTGCAGAGGAGGTCTGGAACACAACTGCTGTTATTAAGAGTCATTTATGTCTAATTACTCATTCATCCCACTGAAAATTTTCAGTGTCATGTAAGTGACTTGGGAGAGCTACAAACCTTGTTAATATTCATTCCTCTCCCAGCTGTGAAACTGCCTCTAGCTACAGAAAGAGTTTCCAGACAGTAGTGCTCCTCTGCTGAGGACTGGTGATTCAAGTAGCTTCAGGTGTGCAGATCTCTGTGTGGCCTGGACTTGGATGAAAGGTGTTCCCCCTCTGGAGGGAAGAGGTGCAGGGGGGTAGGTAAACAACTTCTTGACCTAATTCAGGTGAATGAAACGTGAGATCTACTGTCCCCTCTAGGCAATGTGGGGGAGCAACAATAGATATAACAATGGATAGGAAGAAATGATCTAATCTTACAGTTTCTTGAAGAGCTTTAACACCATTAGAAACTGAGGACTTGGGGGGTGGAGGGACAAAAGTTTTGTTACTAAGTTGGCTTAGAATTGGGTTTCCAGAAAGTGTCCCAAGAGAACTCCCCCGTCTCTCACCCTGAGGTTTGATAGTAGCAAACATTAGTGCTCCTGTTGCACTGGCTTGGATTTCAGGATCTGCATCTTCAAGCAGGCTCACCAGCACAGGAATAACTTCTTCACACACCTCATTTTTCCCTTCTGGATGAGTACTGTGCAGGAAAGATGGTTAAGTTGCTTTATTGAGCTGTGCCTGCAAACCACAGAGCTACCCACAGCTTCCCCCCATGCCTGGATCCCTGCAGCCCTCCTTTGTTTGATCACAGCGGTGCTGACAGTGTCTTCCTCTCTGTTCTCTTTGGAGTCACAGCTTTCTGACTGCTGGACAGATGGCAAGCGCCACTGCCTGCCACAAAGAAAAGAAAGGGGATGTCTGTTGTGCCTGGTGTCTATAAAATGTACTTGCTGATACAAGACTGATGAGATCATGTTAACCAATGTGTGTGGGCTTACCAATTGTTTAGACTATTTTAGGTGATGTTTGGATTATTTGTTTCTTAGCTCTGCCATACACTGGTGATGGCTGGGCAGCAGCAGATACCAGGGTTAGGGTTAAATGTGCTATGACAATTCAGGCAGAAACCTGGCTGTTGGACCCTACACAGGTTTTAAAACCTGCTAAGTTTGGGGTCTGCAGTTATTACTTCTCTCAGGTCAATTTCCTCTCTTTCTTTCCAGCCTAATGAGGAAGTATCTAACATGGCCCAGTTCCTGCAGGGACCTGTAGCCTAGCTGATGTCCATACTCAGGTTGCATTTCTGCTTCCTTTCTATTACTCCTGTTATCGATACCCTTTTGCTTTTCCTATAGGGCCTTACCTTGTTAGAGAATGTTTGATAAGTAAGTTACACCACCTGCAGACCTTCTTAAACCAGACACCTGCTGAGTACTTTTATTATATGTTGTGATTGCAGGACAGAGGACAGAATTGTTCCTTCCATCCAGTGTTCAACACACAGGTGGAATATAAAGACTGCTTTTGCTGCCCATAGAATCACAGAATAGTTAGGGTTGGAAAGGACCTTAAGATCACCTACTTCCAACCCTCATGCCATGGGCAGGGACACCATGTCACCCATCCGTCACTGATGTTTGCAGCAGCCTGTGTCAGAAAAATATCTCTGTCCTCAATCACACTGAAAGCTTCCTGGGATCTTTAGTTTTGAGAGAGAGAGCAGTTGTTCAAAAAACAAGGGAGCTTCTCCCTATTTCTACTTCTTCCTGCTCCTGGTCAGAATCTTGTTTTCACATTTCTCATGCAAGGATTTTTTCTTAGCAGTGCTGAGAAAATCGTGAAAAAAATCCAGATTTCACTGCCAACACCAAAGACAAACAGAAGGATAAGGAATGACATTTACTGATCTGCATTTGCTTTCTTGAGTATTTACAGCAGTTATGAATTGTAGAAGTCTTCTATGTATGTGTGTGTTGAGGCTGATACTGCTTTACGTGGGAAATATGACAGCTTCAGTGTGTAGTGCAACACAACTGTAAACTAATGACCTTGACTCGCTCATGAAATGAGTATATTCTTGGGCTCATGGGTTACAGACAGGTTTCTTTACCTGATTTCTAAGAGGACCCAAGCTGCTTTGCTTCTGGTGGCCACTGATGTGTGTGTGAGCTTTTCCTTCAGGACAGTGACAGCATCAGCTGCTAGAGCTTCAGAAGCCTCCACGTGCAGACAGTTGGAGAGTGTACCAAGGATTAGCTCCTGGATTTCCTCCAACTCATTCTTCAGTTTGGATACAAGTAAGGGAATCAAACCGGCATGCAGTATGCCAACAGCGCCTACGGGAGGAGACAGAGGAGGAACACCGGTGGGCTGTGAGTGCATTTACTATTTCTACTTGCACTTCCAATTTCTTAATAGGTTCAAACTACACATGGTAACTCATTTCCTTACACAGATGTTAGACTGAGAGATGGAAACTACTACAACACTGCTCTGTTCATAAATGCCATCTTAGCATTGCCTCCTCAGGAAGCTTCCCCAACAGTTCTGGAAAGACAACAGCCCAGGCAATAACCAAAATGGCAATTGCTCTCATGTTCCCAGTTTCTCTTGTTATAATATTTCTTCCAAAATTGCTCTTGCTAAGAAAATATAGGGGAAAAAATATGTATAAAAGTGACCTTATAGCCAGCCTTTCTAACTGCTCTTGAACAGCTGCTGAGAGAGCCTGAGATGTGAGCCTTTAGAGCTCATAGCTTGACTCTCCACTATGGTTTCTGTGGGGGAAGTCGAGATTTTGGAAACTGTCAGCTTCCTCACACATCTCTGTAGTGATTCTGTCACAGGGAAAATGGAATTTGTGAGCTTTCCAGCAGTCAGTCTCTTGCACTGTCTCCTGAAGGAAAGAACAGTCACAGTATAAAGATCATCATTTGCCCTGCAATGGCTGTCTTTCCTATGAACAAGTGTCTGAACTGTCTGTACCAGTTCAGAAAGTCCCCACTGCAGCAATGCCATAGGAAAGCAGAGAGCAGAATGTACTGTCCACAAGTAGCTATGTGAACACAAAATTCTCTGGCTGTCTTGTTGCTAAGACTGATTCTTTGGTTGCTAAGAGAAATGGAGCTCCTTTCAAAGTGATTCATATATGGTTAGATAAGGAAGTTTTGTGTCTAGGAATCATCAAGGTATTTTCAACTGAATCTCCACAGGCAGGGATAAAAGGACAAGTGGGACAGAGGTTTTAATGACCTTTGATAGCACATGGGAGAACTTGACAGCTGAAAAACATGATTCTAGTCTGGAGGTTATTCTGTGCTAGATATTTCTGAGGTTTTGCTGGCATTGAATAGCTTCTTATATTACTAACTTATTAGGAACCAATTTAATGCAAATACAAAGAAACACCTTGAGGTGATATTATTACAGCTTTTACCGCCTGTGCTACATTTGAAGGTCAGTTGCTGTGAGGATTCAAACAAATAGTAAGGAAAAAACAGAGTCAGACAATTCACTCTTGAAGGCTAATGAAATTTAAGACAAAGATTTCTCCTTGTGCAGAAAGGCAAAGGAAAGTGAAAAACATTATCTTCAAGGCTATGGCTCTGTGCATCACTGCATGGAGGGGTTGGCACTTTCAGTGTAAAAACACCTCAACAAACCAAACCACCAAACCCAATCTTATATGCTCCAGCCCATCCATACTGCTCCTGCAGCAGGATGTAGTAAAGGAAGCCTGCACTCTTGGTCTGGCAAAGGACCCTCTCTCGAGTTCCCTGAGAAGGAGGCAGAGCCTGGAGAGCTGACTCCATTCCCAGCAGTACCTCCCTTGACAAGGATTGCAGGTGTTTGGGTTGTAGGTTATAGGCATAAAAGGGTTATGGGAGATAGATGAGAGTGGCTGGGAAAACTTGGTGCCCTAAGAAGTCCCAGGCAATAGGGAGCCCACTATTGAACTGCTCCCATGGAAGTATTTTAATGATGTCTCAGAGGGCTATAAATCATTCACATCCAGACTGGTTTAGGCACATTTCCCTCTGGTCTTTTGAAATAGCTTATGAAAACCAAGATTTTTCAAAGATAACTTTCCAAACTCCTCCCAAAGTTTTTCATTAAGATAAACCACGTAGCCTGTGTGCATGGAGCTGGGATAGTCATCATCACACATCAGTATACCTCCAAATGCTGAGCTGCTGTGGAAATCGGTGTAAAATCAAAATTTGGGAGGTACAGCCTCAGAAGAAGATTAATGAATTGAGGTGATAGATTTATAAGCCAACATTCTCTGCAGCAAGCACCTATTTATTGTGCAGTTGCTTTGCCAGATGATCTGCGATACTTTTGAACAAAGCCCACATCTGGACCCCTTGACCTTAAAGTAATTTCATTCTCTCTAGATAAGATAAAACACTGAATGTAAATGTAAATAAACGTAGCAAAGAACTGAAGCTTAAACTCCTCCTCCAGAGCTGTTGTGGAGCTTAATTCATGTTGATACCAATCTTCCTCGGGGTAGTGCCACACCATAAGCATTTCATCACATCATTTCATAAGCAAACACTTGTTCTTGCACAGAGTAGTTGGCATTCTGCCCACAGAAGCCATTGCTTTAATTTAAGTTCCCATCCTTCTGTAACAACTATGGCTAGAGCGTTCTGCCCACCTCTCTCATGCTGGAAGGTGTTTCTGTTTACTCTCCCAGACAGGTATCCATCACTATTTCTTGTACTTGCTTTCAAATACTTAATGACCATTTTTAAACCCATCATCTTAATTTCCATTGTTAGTTTCCTTTAATTCCTTCTTTTTCAGGACTTCCTTGGAAACTTATTTCAATTCTCTTGATCGCTTTATTTACGCATTCAGGTTTCGCTTTTCGTCTTGGTCTTTCACTTCTCTTCTAAAATAGCCAACAAATACATTCAGGTAGGCAGGACAGCTTTCAGTAGTCCTGCACTTTATTCCTTACTTGGTGTGAAAGCTCAGGAAGTTTTCATTTAAAAGAAATGTTTTATTTTATCAGGACAGGTTTCTGTACCAGGAGCTTTCTTATCTGCTGCTTTTGTCAGGCGGTCCTATCTGAAATGTTATTGTGCTCCTAAAGGGAGCTTCCCAGTATAAATATAGAAACAAAGATGAATTTTTTGACCTTGTCAGAAGTCTCAATGTGGTGAAGAGAAAGGGTGGAGAGGAAAGGCCATCGACAACAAGAGAATACCTAACACTGAGACTGAAATTTCCAGGTGGAAATTCGTCATGGTTTTCTCAAGGGAACCAAAGGGTGAAAGGTCTAGGAAGGGAAAAGGGAGGAGACAAAGTCAGTGGAAAGTTGTTTGAGAGACACTTGTAAATTAGAGCAGTCTTGGATCCTTGCATCTTGCTGAGCAAGCAACAGAAGGGGAAGGGAAGCTGGTGTTTCTACTAGCCCTCTACTGAAAAATGCAGCAGCATCCTCAGGATCTTGAGTTTCCATTAAAATAATGCCCCTCCAAAGGTGGTTTATCTGTTGCAGTGTTCAAGATACTCTCGGCACAGCGAAGTAGGAGGGAAAAATATCAAAATGCAAATAATTGCGTTTGCAGCATCATTTAACATCATCATTGCAGCATCCATCAGTAAACATCATTATTGATCTGTTTTTCTGAGAACTTGTAGTCTTCCCTCAGGCTGCTTTTTATCTGAGCACTCATCTCTTCCTCCTCACAACCTTCTGGCCACTCTCCTCCTCCCTTTTCTCACTCTTTTTTCAGACAGGCCCAAGAGAAGTCTCCAGTGATTCCTTTCTCTCAGTATGGCTGCAGGGCATGTAAACAAATGGAATTCTGAAGAAGACAAAGGGGTCATTTCTAATACATAACAGTGGGGGTTTGTTTTGCTTTTCAGTAACATAAATCAATTCAATCACATTACAAATCCTTTTCTCTACAAATGTCAGCTTTCAGCTCAAAGCCATTTAAATGTTTGGTTTGGTAGGAAGCATGTGGCCACAAAGTGATGTAGCACTTAGGATAACATAGCAAAATAATACATAAACACGGATTCTGTAGAACATTAATGTGTTGTTGACACCTCAGATGTCTCTGTGATGTTCACACAATGATTTGAAATGCTTAATATGAGCATTTCTACCTGGGAAGGGGGACACAGGTGAAAGAAAATCAGAGCCAGACACAGCTGCAACAGAAAATGCTGCTCAGCATCTTGGTGTGCACCAACACATCCAGTACAATGTCTGTGGAATCCCTGGAGTGGGGCTCACTGAGTTCCCAAATGATCCTGACACAAGTTCCAGACCTGCAGCTCTCTTGGTAGTACTGCAAGACACTAACACCATTGTAGAGGTAATGAAGTGTCTATTAAACTAGTGAGTGCTAGGAGACACAATAGAGAGTAAAAATGCAGTGCTTGAATAATGCTTCCTTTCTGAGTGAGAAGATGACCGCAGAAGGTCCTTCCCCAGCACGCCTCCCATGGCATCTCCTGCTCACTACTGCTCTCTTTGAAAAACAGGGATTCAAAATAATTATTCTTTAGCATCACTGAAAAGATTTCTGAGTCACCAGCCACAAGAGCACAGCCTGAGAACCCTGTAGTAGCTTAGAGTCAGCACTCTGAGTCTCAGTGCTTCCAGCATTAAGGCTGTGTAAGGAGTAATTAAGGCTGTGTATTAAGGGAGCAGGTTAAATATAATAATAGTATGAAACTGGGCTGAAATTTCTTTCTAGTAAGCTTAGAGCAAGAGATAGGCCACATTAAATAGAACTCACATGCCTATACCCCATGAGCTTTACCGAGTCTTCTAACTGAAAATTCTGTTGTCGTCTTTGAAATCGGAATATTTTCCTCTTCTTTGCAACAATGACCCTCTGCCTTTCAATGATAATTTAACAGGAATAAACAGTCCCAAACGATGCCTATGCCTAGAAACAAAGAGTATCTCTTCTTTACAGCACTGAGAGGTGGGAAGTCCTTTTTAAATGAACTGAAGTGCTACTAGGATGTTAAGAGAACTAAGAAAAACACTAGATACTGGTATTGATTAGAAATAGTAAACAACTCTTTCAAACCATTTCAAATCTGTGCATTGGCTGAATGCATTTATCTTATGACAGCCCTAGGGATTTACTAGGTATAAATCACAACTTCAATAGTAGTGTCTGTCATATCCCCACAAAAATACAATAGCTGTAAACTATATAAAAGCATGATGGGATCTGCTTTTCCAATACTAAGGACTTTGGGGTATTATCTGAATGAGAGATGTAGGACAAATTAAGGTTATGAAAATATGAAAAAGCAGTACACTGGAGAAGCACATCATGTGTCTGCCTCTGGGTATCCTTTAAAAATCCAGAATGTTTCCAGCATTAACAAGGAACAGGAAAGATTGCTCTGATAAACAAGAGGTTCCTAATCCTCAGTAAAGAATTAGAGAGACTCCAGTGTACCTTGCTTTTAGTTTTAGAGACTTTGCTTTAGAATGTGTAAATTTGTAATATCAAAGCACCACTGAAAATAACATAAGAACTACAACTAATACATCTGCATTATGTATCTGCATTGGCTTCTCTAATATCATTTAAAAATCCAAGAAACATACTAACTTTATTACCATTTTGGTAGTAAATAAGACACTGCATGTGACTCCCTGCTTGAAAGCAATGGGTTTAACCATCTAAATTGTTCATGCTTTATGAAAAGAGGAGTAATATCTGAAGAACTCATGATTTCTGATCTGCAGAATGTCTTTTATTGCAGCATCTCTAGAAACCCCAGGGATGAATTAGACAGAGTACACTTGTGTTTCACATAGGGGCAATTTACAACACGAAAAATACATCTTGGGTTCTGTTTTTTGTACAGAATCCTGAGTTCATTAATTGCGGAAAACAAGTATCCTACTGCTAACTGATGGAAGTGTTGGCATGGAATCGTTATAGGGTGAAATCACCAATACCACTATGGTAGAAATCATGAGATACGCTCTGCTGCAGTAGCGCATCATCCCTGAACTGTGGGTCGCTGGTCATTCCTATGGCATCAGAAAGACGTGTCCAAAATAAAGCAACTTTTCCCTTTTTCACTGAAACTCTATTCATACATTATCAGCTACAAGAAAGCAAACAAACAAAATGGAGGTGAAATGGAAACAACAAAGTAATACTGGCTTAAGTTTTATCCTAGTTCTGTTAATAGTCTGCTTGCACACTGAAGCACAAGAACTGGTACATTTTGCTGTGCCTTTATTCTGTTTCAGAACTCCAGCTGCTTGCACCTCCCATGTAATTAATCTTCTTGAAGTTCTCTAAATGTATAACTTAACATATAGATCTACTCATGCTCATCCTACCTACTCGGGTGAAAGCATATGCATACGTATAACATGCACTCAACTGCATGCATATTGGTCATGCTAATTAGGAAATTTATTGGCCTTTATTTCTCTGACAAAATACCTTTCCTTTATTCAGGGAAATATCTTTAAAAACATAAAAATTAAATACTGAAAATAATCCTTCTTTGTTTTTTTGGGGTTTCTTTGGTTTTTTTGGTGTTTTTTTTTTTTTTTTTTTTTTTTTGGTGGGTTTTTTTTTTCCTTCTTGTTCTTTTGGATGAAGAGGAAAATGTCATTCTGAAATGTATTAATTTCCTCTACAGGGAAGACTTTGCCAAAACGCATGAAGGAAGGAAAACAATCTGACATAGGAACTACTTGTGCCAAAGTCCCCAGATCAATTACTGCAGAGAGAATTAAAGCCTTGAGATAACTACCCCCAAAAAGCCAAGCCTCAGCCATTGAGTTACTGCCCCACCTCAGGTTTCCCAGGTCAAAATTTGTCCTTTTTCCTGCAGGTCAGCAATGCAGCCACGTACCTATAAGATGAGCCTAAAGGGATCAGTGCAGCCCTTAACTATAGGAGACTGGTGACATTCTGCTTCCACAAGTACCTGTTGTGAAATGCAGCGTTCACAGAAAGCAGTGAATTCAGTGTGCATGACAGACTACGTTCAGAAGAGAACCTGCACTGGCACTAACTTAAATATCAGATTTTGTACTTTATACCAAGCATGCACATCAAGAGTGTAGAAATTGTTAACATCTACTATAGCAAGTTTCAGTCACACAGAAATTGATACTGCAAGGTGATCAGTTTGACAGATGTTCATATGCTTGTTACTTACATTGTAGTAAATTTCACAGATTCCTATAGAGAAAGGAGGTCTGCTTTCCCACAGAGGGTTATTGCAAAGATGTGTGAGAGACTGCTCATTTCCTACAGACATTATTGCCTAGCTGGATGCGGCAAATGGAGTGGATGGGAAGGAAAGAGGCAAAAAAGTTGGTCAAAGTAATTCTTTGGGTCAGATGAACAGTTGAGAAATCATTCAGAGCCGTTTGTGTCCCTGTTCCCGGGGTGCTGATGCTCAGCTGGTGGCCACAGCTCGCATAGGGCGCTCAGGGAGGAGGCTCCTGCCCGCTGCAGCCCACTGCCCCCCCCCCCCGATCTCGCAGGAGAGGCGAGCAGGGAGGTGGGACAGGCAGGAGGCTCGGCAGGACAAAGGACGCGTGCTCTGCGGGCAGCTGTCCGCGAGCAGGCAGCCAGCAGCTTCCCAGAGCCGCAGATAAAGCTTCCTATTAATCATATTACTGCAGAGGCTAAACCTGCCTGACCGATTGGAGAGATACCCTTCAGGGTAAAACCGTGGCAGTGCTTTACTTACACTTCGAAGTCTGACTGCCTTACAAGCTCTTAATGCACAATTGCAAGGTTTCAGTTTTCAGAACTTCTGCTGAGAGAACAGATTTTAAAAACAATCTTTTCCTTTCTTAAAGCAGAAAAGCCGCGATAGTAAAGCAACATGAATGAAGTTCAGTAAACAGTTTTGATAAATATCTTAAGTGTCTACATCTGGAAGCTATATCTGTGCAACTGGAACCCTATTACACAATGGCATTACATAGCAAAATGACCCATATAACGTTTTGGTTACCTTCAACATTCACCTTTGCAATTAACCTCATATGGTGTATTAACCTCACAGGTGCTCAGGTGTAACAGCAGTCATGTCATCAGTTTTATTCCTTAGGAGAAATATATTAAGAGGGTGAAAATATCCTCTGAACTTCTATAGTAGAACTGAATGGCAATCCAGCAGAAATAGAGGTATATGAGATTCTCCTGTATAGGTTTGCTTATACCACTGTTAAGCAATAAATAAAAATGGGAGGCTTAAAGGAAGAAGATATCTAATCATGTGTCAGACACTGAGGAATTTAATCTTGAAAATGAACATAAACTTGCTTTGAGTACCTGAATCCTTGCACAGACTGTAAAACTGCAAATGGTACTAGAAGACAATAGGAGGAGGTTAAATGGAGTATTCATTCAGTCTCATTGTACAAGCATTGCTTTTTTGCATTTTCTTCATTGTTAGAAGTGTGGGAGATTTCTTTTTTTGGTACTTTAAAAATTGACCAGGTAGAAATTTCAGAGAAAGAACTGGAGAAATGGCAGTGCTGACCCCCCCGGTCTGTACCTGTGATCTAGCACACTGCAGGGCTGCAGTAAGTTAGAACTGCCAAAACCTCTAGGAAAAGAAGAGCATCGTACCATGGGCAGGTAAATCCCTTTCTGCTTCAGATGGTCTGACTTAGCAATTTTGTTTGCAATGAGAGTAGAAGAAACACATCTTGATTAGAATCACAGGTCCAGGTGGCTGCATGGCGGGAGTGGAGCTGTATGGAAATGAAGATTATCCACTCACACTTGCTACTTTGCAGTTTCCATGTTTTCCATTAGAAGCCATGTTCTTAAGGAAAACTAGTTATAGTTGTCGTGGTTAAAGCTCAATGAAAATTGCATTTTCCTCTGAATGAGGTTCTACAATAGCATTTTCCAGTGGTTTAGTCTGTATTTTCTTTCCAGCAGTGAAAAATTCCTTAATCTTAATTGAATACAAGAATGCCAAGGTGTGAGCTGCTTTGAGCATGATTTGGTTCCCCCCCCCCCCAGTAATGTGGCTTTTGGGTTGAGAGCCTTATTCCTCCAGTGAGCCATAAATCACAGATGTTCGCTGTGATTTACAAATAGGCACGTCTTAACAGTACACTGTTTTTCTGATTAGAGACGGATTCCTGAATGAGGCTCTCTGAGCGAATGAATGAAGGTGTTCTTGCAGAAAGCTCGTTTGTATTTAAGCTAGTGCTGCAGGACCCAAGCCACAGCAATAGTTAAATGAACCTATTACTTGACCTGGACCAAAATATTAGGTCTAGCTTCTGCAAACATGCCAGATTAAGCATAGGCACTTCAACAGTGCTGCTAATGTGCTTATCTTTAAGAACATTATATCAGAGTATTCAAAACACTGTTAAACAGGAGTAGAGAATCATATTTGCAATGATTATAATAGATACCAGAAACTATTTCATCAGCTGATGGAAATTACCGTCACTTTAATATGCTTTTAAAAAAGAACATAGTTATAAGTAAGTCTGAAAAATACATTAATTGAGAGATCTGATAATAAACTTAATCATTTAATTTGTTAGGAAAAGTTAACATCATGTGATTTGCTCATTTCATTGATTCCGTCACCCAGTGAGTAAGAACGTGATTCAGATGGCTAAATGTGCATTTCTGATGCCATTTTAGTATCTGAGGTATCACTTGGAACTGTCAGGTATGACTTAAGACCCACAGAACACTTGGACATTTCTAGGGTGCAGTTGCAGGCCAGATGGGATGCACCTGAGAGCTGAAAATAATCTTAGAGACCTATGTGTGGAGGCTGTAAGTCACTTCCATATCCTACTGGCATTGATCTTGTGCGTGTCATTGACAGAGCAAACACTTTTAAGAGAGGAGGGGTAAGTCATGAGGACCAGCAGACCCATGTATGCAGTTTCCTACCAGTTTACCACTAGTGTAGTCAGAGATCAAACAGTCTTTTGTACAATTTTTACCCCTCTGTCTAAAAATGCTTCACTAAAGAGATGGAGATCAGTTATAACTGGCTAAAGCTCCCACTCTGGATAGCTACTTTGTACTTCAGAAATGATCACTGCTTGAGAGGTGCATCTATGTCATATCTTTATTGTTTATGTATATACAAAGTTGTTCCAGAGCTTCCCAGAATACCTGTGTGTCCTCAAACAGAATTTTCAGTCTTTTTTTCTTTAAAACCAGTCTCTTATTCCTGTTAATCAGACACAAGAAGGTAATAAAAGGGACAGGTAATAGTGCCTGCTGAATCTGTAGCTGGATCTCATGGTTCTTACATGAAGTAGAATTATCATGTATAAAGGATACAAGGAAATATGAAATTGGATGACATTTTTTCTAGGTACCTATTAAAAATATATATAATTGATTTGAGGCCCCAATTTGATACTTCTTAGGCTGGCGAGAACATTAGTGATGAAACCAAAACATTCTGAAAACAACACAATTTGCCTTTTTGTTTGTTTGTTATTGCAAAGATCAAACCAAACCTAAATGCCTACCTGTGTCCTCAAGTGGGAGAGACCTACTTTCAACTCACTGCTTCAATGAATATTTAATAATTCTTATAAAATGGAAAACCTGCAAACTGGGAGACTGCAGGAGGGAAGAGGGTATCCCAAGGGTAACTGACAGTCTGTTGTTCAGACTACTTTACTAGGAGACCTTAAGCTGGTACTTTTTGTTTTAAAAGTTTTGGTTTCAAAACATTCCTGGCCCTATTAATTGCATCTTCTTGTGTGTAATTCCCAAAGAATCTGTATATTGTGATCTCAGGTGATTTTGCCAGTTGTTCACTCTTCACAGATCTTGTATGCTTTACTAAATAATCCCCACTTTCTTTTTTTGTTAAAGTTTGAAGGGATTTGGGTTTGTTTTGTGTTTTTTTCCTATTCCTTTGCTCTTAACAGTGAAGGATGAGGAGAGAATATTATCATTCTCCTTTAAAAAAAAAGTAACAATGCAGCCCTGAAGGACAGGTCCATTACAAAGAACTACATCCCTTCACCTTATTTCATGGTATTGCTATCTGTAGCTTCCTTCCTATGCAGGCTTTGGATGAGGGGTTTCCATGTATCCATCACAGAGCTCAGGGCAGGTGGGACTGGCTGTGTAAAGGTAACTGCCCAGGGAAGACAGCATCTCCCAGGGCTGCAGGTGAGCCTCCAGCAGCTCTCTCATGTTCTGGATTTAATGCTTGTTTTTCTGGATGTGGAGTCCTTGTCTTTAGCCACTGTGGTATTAGCTGTATCACATTGTCTGGCATTCTCAAATGTCTCCTATGATTTGACCTCATAGGAAGAGTAAACACTTGATATTAAGTGAAACCCTCAGTTACTTGAAAGGTGAAATCCTGGTAGAAAGTGGATTTTCATCCTTGATGACAAAGCCAAATGAGGTCAGGCTGATACCACCTGCTGGAAGGTGCATTCATGATTTTTTTCCCCACCATCTCACAGTCACTGATACAAAGCAACAATATGCCAGATAGTTATAAATATCAGCTCCCAGTCATCTGTACTTTATGCTATTTTAAACTCTTCCACGTGAGAAAATGGTTAAAAATAAAAATACAGCCTTTTTATTCTTCTCTAAATGTTCTGCTCAGTTCTTCATGCTAAGAGAATCACAGACCCGTCTATAAATATCTAACCCAGATCTACAATTGCTTCTTAAAAAGAGGGTGTTTGGTAGAAAATTGAATGAAATACAAAATGTCTTTTATTATATTTTTTATTCCAGACCAGATGTGGCCTCTCAATTTACCCTCTATCATTTGGAGATGTACATTCACCAAGAACATTGCATGTGTGCATATAAATATTTTGATGTTGTCATGGTATAATAAAGGGTAATTGATTAGAAAAATCCTTCTGGGATTTTCCTCTAAAGAGCACATTTCTGTTTTAGCACTATTGTCTTCAAACTAGATGTGTATGAATGCATCTGGTTTGATTGATCCCAAACAGAAAGCAACAGTAAACAGGAGAGGATTTGGCTTTTGGTCAATGAATAGCATTGGCAAACTGAGTGAAACTGGTGCAGCTAAGGGCTCCACTAAGCTGTGTATGAGATGTTGCACCTCAGCAGCCAAATGCTGCTCCCTTCAAACTGAAACCTACTCTGATATGGAAACAAATAGTGAGCTGCCTTGCAGGGAAAGGGGGAGCAGGAATTCAGTCAGATCAGCACAGTCCTCTCAAATCACTGTTTATTATTTCAGGGGAAAAAAAGTAATGCAAACTATTCACTTTGAATACGTATTTGTGTGTGTTCTATCTATCCATGTACAAAGAACAGCAGAGTACTGAGCTGAAGACTTGGTTTTATATGGCTTTTGACTCTGGCATTTAATCACCTGTATATGCCATTTTGAAACATATTTCTCTTTGGATTCCTTTGGGAGCTTAGCTACATGTAGTGCAATCAGTGCATGCTGAAAGGCCCTAATTGGGAATTTCTGGATGCAGGACAAGGTGAGAGTGAAGAGAACTTGGACATATCTGCTGATTTATTTTTCAGGTGTGTGGGGTTTAACTCTGCCATTAATCAACAGCTCCCACATGGTGGTGTTGAAACAGTAACACCTAAACTTCTTCTAGAAGGGCCTGTTCCACTACCTGCATACCACATGCCCGTAATTCCCTCACTAACAAAACGTGAGCTACAGTTAGGGGCCTCCCTCAGAACTGCAAGAACACAAGTGCTTTGTTGTATCAATTGGAAACACCCAACAGTGATGAAATCTGTAGGGAGAGTGTGAACAATGATCTTCCTACCTGGGATGATGCTAGCTGATGATGCTATTTCTGCCAAAGTTGGTTGATGTGTGGAAGATGCTTTTTCTCACATAGAAAGTACTATACCAAAGATACATGTAATGTGACAGTTTCTATAGTAACTACTTGTTCTTTATGGAATTGCAGATTAAACCTGTACACCTTGTTATTGTTCTTTCATCCTATTATCTAGACTACTCAGTTACCACAGATACAATTTTTTATTCGATTCCCTTGCCAACATAACTAGATCAGGGATTGATGTAATTGCACATAGAGAGTACATCTGAAAAACAAAACACTGCTAGAAGTTAAAAACTGACCACCATCTGATTATGTATCTGAAGGGGGCTATAGGGATGCTGGGAGGAACTCTTCATTAGGGACTGTAGTGATAGGACAAGGGGTAACGGGTTCAAACTTAAACAGGGGAAGTTTACATTTGATATGAGGAAGAAGTTCTTTACTGTGAGGGTGGTGAGGCACTGGAATGGGCTGCCCAGGGAAGTTGTGAATGCTCCATCCCTGGCGGTGTTCAAGGCCAGACTGGACAGAGCCTTGGGTGACATGGTTTAGTGGGAGGTGTCCCTGCCCATGGCAGGGGATTGGAACCGGATGAGCTTAAGGTCCTTTCCAACCCGAACTATTCTGTGATTCTATGATTCTATGTAAATGCACCAAAAGATGTCTGTGCATAGACACTGCAAGCTAAAAATTCAAAATAAAACTCCGGAGTTAATCTTTTTTTTCTTTTTTAATTAAAGCAGGGTGAATTGGTGATTTATTACTATTTTGCTGGGAATTCATGCAAATTATGTATACGACATTTCTTTTCTAAATGCTAGGTGTTTGCCAGAACAACTCTGCCAGTCTGGATGTGCTGGCAAGCTCTGCTTGTGTGAGCAAGACCTAAGGTTTATTATTTACAGAAAAATGTCCCTCACATGGTACACTGCTTCATGGCTCTTATTTTTGTGCAAGAGAAATGATGTTGCTATATTGTGTTTTAATACTAAAATATTTCATAGTTATAATTCATCAATGCTGCAGCTCTGCTGATAGTATCAGTACTGGAAGTGGTATTAATTACAGGAATCAGATATTTTTTGCACTGCATTATGTTTGCCTTATTGGGAGAAAACCCACCTGCATTCTGTGTCTGTGAGTCTCTATTGCCATCTCCAGCAGCACTGTATCACTAGCAAATTATCTTCATAAAATTAGCAGGGCAAGGAGAAATCACAGCTCTTTGCTCAGGGCAGCAGATTCAACAGTGCAACTGGTATTGCATGGCCAAAAGCAAAAAGGGAGTAGAGAAAAGAAGTAGAATATAAATAGGGTCAATCCATTAATAAGATAAAAAGCAAATTAAACTCATTGTTACTTAAGAAACCTGTAGTACACATGCACAAATGGAACAAACAGGAAAAGAGAAAGGCAGAAAGGGAAAAGCAGAAGAAAATACATGCACAGTCTTGAAAGCATTCATTGATTGATGGAAAAAGTGGAATGCAAACAGCAGACACATTCCGTGCACCGAAACAGTCTTTTCCTCCCTTTACCCTTTATTGCATCATTCTAACACGTATGTGACTTGTTCCATCTACTTCAGCAGTCCCCTAAGATACGCATGGCGAAATTCATCATAAACCTCCTAATTCTGACAGAGCCACGAACCGCACCGCTGCGGAAAACATGGAACCGCGGCACAAGCCCGAGGACACCGACGCACCGGCGGTGCCCAGCCCACACCCGCGCGGGGTCGCCGCTGCCCGAGCGCCGCACCGCTCCGCCAGCGGCAGCACGACCCGCGCACCGGCGGGGCCCGCGGAGCGGGCGG
>JANRGW010038742.1:8190-37816 GCA_024733675.1 Psilopsiagon aymara | reverse complement strand
CCAACACTGATCCCTGAGGGACACCACTCGTTACTGGTCTTCAGCTGGACATTGAGCCATTGAGCACAACTCTTTGCCTGCGGCCATCCAGCCAGTTCTTTATCCACAGAGTGGTCCACCAATCAAATTGATGTCTCTCCAACTTAGAGACAAGGATGTCATGCGAGACAGTGTCAAACATCTCCAACAGTTTTCTCTATTTAGTTACAGGATTTGATTGTTTAACCAAAGATCTGGGTCTAGTACCTGCTCAGGACTCACTGCACCGAATTTCCCTTTTCCCTCAGATCAGGCCTGTAGGGAGGCAGCCTACAGAATAGCATAAGTGCAGTGATGAGTTTGCAACATAATAGTAGTACTAATAAAGCTGTTGGACTTAAAGGTCTCCTTCATCTTGGAGAGACATACCAGTCTCTTTGAAATCAATATTAGAAAAATAAAAGAGGAAGGTAGAAGGATATGGGATTTGAAAAGTATGGCAATAATTTAAAAAATTTCATGAAGGTTACTGGGCTGTTTTAAAGTTTTTAATGTCTTGCTTCTCTTTCAATTTTATGTGTTTCAGTGCTTACTAATAGCCAATGTCTTTCTGCCACAGCTTGAACTTCACTGACTTCTATGATTTTGAACTTTGATATCAAAGCTGATATTATCCATAGGTTTTTTTGCTTATGCTTTAGAGAACTCAAAGCAAGCACAGCTCTAGTCTAATTTAAAAAGGTGGTCATCAGTCTCTGCTGTCTTTTAAATAAGAAGAGGTAAAATGGAAAACATGAGAAGTCACATTCTGTTCAGATTAAAACTAAAGCCCAGTCATTTATGAAGCTGAAAGAAACAGTTGACTTTAAGTATTCTTTCTATTACAGTCATGAGTGACCAAATTAAATTTTGCCCATTTATCCCTTCATGATATTGTCACAAACAATAAATGCTTACATAATGTAACTACAATAGCAAAAATTTTTAACTACTGTTCTCTATGTTTGCAAATGCATGATATAGGCAAATGAGAAGCTTTTATTACAGTTTAAAATTTTGAAGTCCAATGATGCCATGAACTTGCTGGTATAAATTAAATCAGTGAATAATTAAAATATAAAGTCAATGAAGTTGAAATTCTTCATCTCATATAAAGCAGCAGCTCTACAAAAAAATTATCCAAGCTCTGTCAAATGACACCATTCATATAGCAAGGTATAGCAGAACTGCACATGGCATTGTTTTTCCCAGTCTACTTGAAATTCGTATTTTAACCTAGAGATGTGACAGTGTCTATACATGTTGTTAGTTACTGAATTTCCTATAAGCTCAGTTTATTGATGCTTTGACCTGAACATGAAAGAAAGTAGTAAAGATTTTTGCTTACCAATATTATTTCAAAATGAGCAGAAGTTCCTGTACCATCTTGTAACTTCCTTGTTCTTTTTAGTAAGGGATTTACTGACAGAAGAATTGTCTGCATAGCAAGTCAGTTCTGTTTTTCTATGCAGGTATCCCGCAAGGCTACATGGCCAATGAATATCTTGTGCCCACATCAGTTGGCCCAAGTTATGATCACATACAGATCAATTTCCACATGTGCATAGCACTATTCTACTGAAATGTGTGAGCTTGCTCTCTTCAAAGTGGTGGAAGACATACACATACTATTTTTGTATTTTCCAATCTGTGACTTTCTTTCTTTAAAATGTGCTGTCAATTTATTTTTTACTTCTGTTACTTAACTGATGCAGAAGGCAATCTCACTGGTCTGAGTGTATCTACTAATGTAATCTATCAAGCTGTAGAGATTACAATGCAGGGGCTGTTTTCAGAATTGCACTGGATCAGTAGCACGAGATTGCTTAAGCACACTTGCTTCTTCCCACCTGAAGAAAACGGCTTGATTATCTCTTCACAGAGATTATGACACAAGGTGCTGACTATGGGTTTAGTTTTATTTGATTGATGGATTTAGATTTCAGCTGCACACTATCATCTATCTATGCTTATTCACCTACAGTTCCGTTGCCACGCTGACAGGCCTTTTTTTGTGTGTGTGTGTCTCATCTGAAGAGTGGAGATTATATCGTGGAATCATAACTCTCCAGTTTAATATTCTGTTGAGCATCCCCAGCTGCACTTCAGCAAATGCAAAGCTGAGAAGTTTGCTCATTACGTTTCTGGGAGCTGTTATGCTATTGGCCTCAGAATATGCTAGGAGAAAATAGAAGTATCAGAAACAGAATAAAGAACATAAAAAGTAAAAGCCCAGAAGCTCAGTTACTGAGCTGAAAGAAGTTACTTACATATGAAAGAAGCAAGAAAAATAAGCCATTTGCCCCAGGCTGCCTGATTTGATACAGCATCATTACATTACAACAGATGTAGTCTGGAGCTGCTAGTATTTTTCTTCTTCTATCATAAGCTGGGAAGAATCATTCTAAGAGTGTGTGCATTATGCCTCACAGTAAAGCTCCCTACAAATGAAATCATCTTCTCTCAGGAAAAAAACAAAACAAAACAAAACAAAACAAAGAAAAACAAAAAAAAAAAAACCACCAACAACCTTTTAGGAAGTCACAGTATGCCACAATGTGATGTTATTAACTTATCCACTATGTTTTTATTGTACAGTGTAATCAATACAGTTGCAAAGACAGTCTTTATTCTGTAAAAAGAAAATATTTACCCACCAATATGGATAGAAATGAAAGCAACTCAGGGAGGAGCCAGTTTGGCTAACAATATACTCTGCCCTGAAGAGCTTTGGAAGATAAGATGCAGGCAGCTGTATTTGAAGGTCCCAGTCTCACACTTTTGGTGAACGTATCACTTCCTGTGATCCAGCCTTGCATTATTTATCAAGTATAATTAAGCAATCACCATCCCTGGAAGTATTCAAAACCATTTAGATAAGGCCCTTAGTGATATGCTTTAGTAATGGACTTGGCAGTCCTGGAATAAAGTTTGGGCTAGAACTTAAGGGTATTTCCAACCTAGCTGGTCCTGTGATTCTATGATTCAGAGGTATCCAAGGAAGCTTAAAGCCACAATAAAATTTTATATTCTGCAGGTATTTTGTAACAAAAAATTGAGGACTGCAAGAAAAGACCATCAGTTTACTGAAATGCCAGTGTTCCCTACCTATCTATACATTCAGATAATGCCCATATATGATGGAGTGGACATGTGTTAACATAATGACTTAGTTTTGTCCAGTTTGCCATAATAAACTAATGCACACCTCTTATTCCAAATAATATCTTGACTTTCTGTATTTAAAACTTTATTTTTTTTTCTTTAACTAATCATCACAGGAGCTCAAAAAGTATTTTAATTCTCTAGTGCATACCCACAAAGTGTTGCTATTCTCTCCCTGTTCATTTGAGATCTAATAGCCTGTTTGCCCAAGCTGTGAAATGAAGCCCTAGGTCTCCAATTAAGAGTCAATCACATAAATCTTGAGATAGAGAAGCACAAACACTTGCTCACAGTTTCATTTTTACATTATGCCTTAATTGTGATGACCTTTCCCCGTGCACTGCCCTAGTATTGAAATCATGGACTAGAATGAATGCTTTTTATCTTTCCATTAAGTTGGCATAAGACTGCCATTTGAGTTGCTCTTTATGACAAATACCAAAAGCCAAATTTTGATCTCATGTACAGTGGTGTAAATTTAGAGTCTCTCTACTGAATTTCATGTGATATTAAACTACTAATTAGTTCTGTTTGAATCACTGAGTCCCTCTTTAACATGTATACAGTGCGAAAAAACAGAAGGAAGGTCAGGTTTTAATAAAATTTAAGTTTTATATAGGCAATTTTCCTCTAGTACCTAATTACCTATTAATCAGAAAAAGCAATTAAAGCTATTTAAAAAAAAAAAAATATCCAAAATCAAAAATTATGGAAGAGAGAGACATTTACAGGATCATGAAATAAACATGGACCATCTGATGGGTTAAATAAACATCGGTGAAATAAGCGTTGAAATAAACATTGGATGAAATAAACATGACCATGAAATAAACATGGAATATTGACTCTGGAGAGAAAAGAGGTCCAAGAAATCTTTTTAATATTCAAAGATTGCCTCCTCCAAGCTTAAAAACGGCCTACCCTAATGAGCAGGAAGCCAAGCAAAATATCAGGAGGCCTGTGTGGATGAACACGATGCTCCTGGTAAAACCCAAGCATGAAGAGAAAAGATACAGAACTATACAGTTCTGAGTTCCCCAGTGTCAGAGAGATATGGAGCTACTGGAGAGAGGTCAGCAGAAAGGAACTAAAATAATTAAGGAGCATCTCTTATATGAAGAAAGACTGAGAAAGGGAGTTGCTGAGTCTGGAAGGGAAGGTTCAGTGGGAAACTCACCAGTGTGTATAAATATCTGTAAAGAAGCTGTAAGAAGATAGAGCCAAGTTCTGAACAAGGAGCTTCAAGAACAAAGGCAATGAGCACCAGCTGAAACACAGGAGGATATATCTGAACATCATGTAACTCTTTTTTACTGTGACTGTGACTGAGCAGCAGCACAGGTTGCTTAAGGAGGCTGTGTATTTCCCAACTTTGGAAAAAATGCTCTCTGGACATTATTCAACCAGCTTTAGGTGCCTCTGCTTGAACAGGTGAGTTGGACTAGATGACCTTCAGAAGCCCCTCCCAACCTTAACCATTCTAGAATTTCAGTAGAGTATCTAGCTACTTTGATACAAAGCTCAGCAAAAATTCCATTATGAAATGGAACAAGATATTTATCCATTATCGTGATTGAAAAACATTGAGTGAGTTCTGTTAAAGACCTTGCCCAGTCTCACTTTACGTATAACTTCTAAGGTCACATTTCTTTTTGAAAACTTGTGTGACAGGTCAGGATTCTGGGGGTTTGCTTGTTTGTTTACTTGCTTGTTTCTGTCAGCACACCAACATTTGGGCTGATGAGCTTCTATACCCACTAAACCAAGCTTAAAATATGGAGTCAAGGCTACAGAGAGGTGACCTATGCAGAGCTTGTGCAGTGCTGAACTCATAACACACTAATCAGTGTTTTACCATTGCAGCAAATGGAATGTGGAATTCTGCTTCAAATCCTCAGGCTTTTATGCTCCCTTTTTCAAAAGTTTGCATCGACTGGGTTAAGATTTGAGGTATTGCAAACATTCTAAAGTTAGTTTAAAAAAACTGTTGGTATTTCAAAACAGAGAGCTTTTCTCCACACCATGCAGACTGCCTTGTGGCATGATAAAAGATGCCAGTAATAAGTTGTAGTGAAAGTGCAAATGAAAAACCTTTCCAGGGAAACAAATTGTGATTCTTAGAAAGTGAGGTGCAAAGTGCATAACAGAACAATACACTTTGTGCTGTAGAGTAGAAAACCTGCGTCCCTCAAGAGTAAAACATAAAGAAGAAAAAACAAATTAAAAAAAATATGTAGTTGAACTGATGAAGTATGATACATCTTCAGTGGTGATTAACCTAAATGCATCTTGGAAGCAAAATGGTGTTTGAAAGTTTAGATATTATTTTGACTAACATGCTTGGTACTAAGAAAGTCAATAGAATCCGTTTACTTAGTTGGCAGAAAACAGATGTGTTCAAAAGAATTAAAGCGTGACTTGATTAGAGAGTTTTTGAATGAACTAATGTAACACAGAAAAATACATAGTTCATGTGAACTCTACACATTCAAAAAGTAAGAAAGAAAAGGGTAATTCTCAAAGTCAGAAGTCAGAAATAGCTTTTGTATTTGACATTTGATAATTCTTATGTCTAATATCATTAGGTCAAATCAGAGGTTTCTGTCAGTGTCTGAAACACTTGACAGTAGATTGGACCTGCAATATTTTCAGGGAGCAATCTTTCCTTTGAAATATCTTCCCTTTTCCAACAGATGTGTGTTTATGGGATTCCAGAATGAAAGTTGCATCTGAACCATTGCTTTTCTCATGCATTTATCGAATTCCTTCTTGAACACACGCTTATTTCTGGTCTCTGCAGTATTTGGTTTCTATGGATATGTTCCAATTGCTAAATAAAAACAGTTCAGGAATTTTCACTTGAAGTAAAGTGTCATGGTTTGGCTTATGTCCTCCTAGCCTCATGAGTAGCTGGTCACATCCCTACTACATAACATTTGGCCTTGTGGAGCCAAGCAGTCCCCCATAACACTAAGACAACTAATCTTGTGTTAGCTTGGTACAAAATGTCTCAGGTAACAGTTGGGTTGTGCAATACAAAAGAAACTTAATACAGTAGTGACCTACAACAAAAAACAGCAGATATTCATTGTTTTCCCCAGGTGTGGTGTGACAAGAAGAGTAGGCAAAATGTTTCAAAACACAAATCTGTCCTGGGATAGGGTATACAGTAGTTAGAATCAAATCACATACAGCATCACGTATATCTTCTTTTGAGAACAGTATTTTCAGGAATCCTAAACCTTCTAGTTTTTGTACAGAATTTGCTGCAACAGTCCCAGAATTAGGCTAAAACTGAGATACAGGCAGCATAAGGAGCAGTTATCAGTGTTGCCATTACCCTGTGGCTGTACTGTTGCCAGTAAATAACATAGTTCAGAGTCCTTTCTCTGGCCCTGAAGGTTTAGTCTGAGTGCTGTAATTCGCTGTATACCCTAGCTAGGCTGTCAAAATTCATCCCATATATGGGACACAGCCCATGTAAAAGGCAAGTTCCTGAACAGCATGCAAGAATTACCTGTGTGCCAGCTGGGGCAACCTGAAGCTGGAGAAGATCATCAATTACAATAGTGAAGACAGCTTCACGTCAGTACTTGAGTTCATGATCTTACTCTAGTTTAATAGGCTGAGCCTATGCATTTGGAGTTGGTGTAATACAAGAAAAGTATTTCCTTTGTTCATTGAACCCACTAAGAATTAGCTTTGGTAATTGTATTTCAGCTGTATATAGCTAGAAATACAGAGCAAATTCCCTAATCATCTTCTACATAACCTTCACAAAACAAACAAAACTAGCCTTTCCCACTAAGGGTTTTCAAAGCTGCAAAGGTTTTACTATTTAATATTTCCCCTAAGCATCTTATTCTTTTCTCCCAGCTTTACAGTTTTTCCTACAAATTTTTTTTTACATAGGATGACCTTGTGGAAACAGCTTAAAAGTTTTTTCTTCTATGACAGGATACTGCTTGTTGCAAGCTTTGATTTTTGAAAATGACAGAGATTTATGGCCTAGAACTAAAAAAGTCTTTAAATGTACCTTTTAGTATCTCATTATTTTCAGATAATGAAGGCAGAGTTCTAATGAAGCTAATCTTATATCTAAAGGTAAACAAATACTTCAACTTTTTCTTAGATTGAGTCTAAAATCCAGGACAAACCCACAAATAGCAGCAGTGATGGAGGAAATAAGGAAAAAGACTCCTTCTTGTAAGTCAATTTTAGACTTTTTTTTCTTTTTTTAATTTTCAGTCTCCATTGGTATACTTTGAATATTTGACATTTAGATGTTTTATTCATTGTTTCTCTTCCATCAAGTCAATGATCTAATTGTTAAAATCAGAAATACTAGTTGACTACAATGAAAGTTGTCATAGCCTGTAATTCTTTTAAGTATTTGTACACAATGAAGAGTCAATGAAGGATTTAATTTCTTTTATGTTGCTTTATAAATAAAATGTACCACTAGAACCAATCCAAAACCTGTTTCAGATTTTGTATTACAGCCAAGATTAGGTATCTCACACAACTCTGGCTACAGCAACATCATTCATCACCCACGAATAAGGCCAACTTGTCCATCTGAGCTGTCATGCTAGCAGATCCACAAAACTATTTATCTACATGGTCAATGCTGCAGTTACACTGCAGCAATATACTCCTCTTCCAGCTCTGTTAATGGAGCTGTTCCAACTACAATTACACCTTCTAAGATCAAAGCTCATACCATTCCCAAGGGAGACTCTGAATAAGAAGAAAACTACTTGAAGACATATGAAGCACATAGATTTTTCTACTGTATATTTTAGCTGTAGGTAGCCTGAAGAGGAATTTGAAGCAATATTGCACTTTTGTTAAAGAATCATGAATCAGTTAGGTTAGCAGCTAGGTTTTTTTGTTTGTTTTTTTTTTTTTTTTTTTTTGTTTGTTTGTTTTTTTTTTTTTTTTTTTTTTTTTGTTGTTTTTTGTTTTGTTTTTTTAAATTGCACTTTTCATAGAGTCATCGTAGAATCATAGAATGGTTTGGGTTGGAAGGGACCTTAAGGATCATCTGATTCCAGCCCCCCTGCCATGGGCAATGGCACCTTCCAATAGACGCAGTTACTCAAAGCCCTATCCAGCCTGGCCTTGAACACTTCCAGGGATAACGCATGATATCTGTATTGATGTTTTGTATATATATGATATTTTGTATGATATCTGGTGATATAGTCTATGTTATTTGCATAAATGGGCAGCATTTTCTCCTCAGCAGTAGGATAGGGGTGGGCAAGATCCTGGGAGGGAAAACAGCCAGGACAGCTGACCCAAACTCACTGAAGGGATGTTCCATACTTCCATAATCTATGTCATCGGCTCAGCAATAAAAACTTAGGGCAAAGAGGAGAGGGGAGAGGGATTTGTTATTATGACATTTGTCTTCCAGAGCAACCACTATGTATACTGAAGTCCTACTTCCTAAGAAGTGGCTGTACATCACCTGCTGATGGGAAGTAGAGAATAAGTCTTTTGTTTTCTTTTGCTTCCTCATGAAGCTTTTGCTTTTGCTTTGTTAAAATACCTTTATCTTGACCCATGAGTTTTCTTCCATCTTATTTTCTCCCCCCATGTGCTGCTGAGGATGGTGGTGACACAGTGGCTTGGTGGGTACCTGGTGTCCAGGTCAACACACTACAGTCATCAGTGAGTGCTCAGTTGTCCATGCTCTGTAAGGATTTTTCTTTAAATTTTGTTGAAAGAAAAAGGTTGCACTTGCAGGCATGTTTTTTAATGTCTTTGGAAAGATACATATGCCAAAAGGACCTATTGTGAGTGTTGACATGGAAAGAATGAAAAAAAATGTTAGTGAGCAAATCCCCACAGGACAATGCTTAGGGAGTACAATGCAACGTTTAAAGAGATGTTTCAGGAGTCATCTCACTCTCTGGGGTAGCAGGTTAACCAGTGAAAGTTGGACTCAGGTTTTCAGGTGATCAGTGAAGCTTTCTGACTGTGAGTGAGAGGAGCACATGGTATCATATTTTCACTTACCTGAATTCTAGTATTACTGCCTGGGCTGGAACTGCACAGTTTTTTAGTGTCAGATAGTGAGATGGCAAGTTTAAATAAGGATGTGCTGCTTGAATATGAAAACGGGTTCCTGAGGAAATTGAAAATTTGGATAGTGAGAAGTCCTCAGATGGAAAACGGTTGTCAGTAGCTACAGGGATGTTTTAGAAATCACCTGTGCCATGTTTAATGAATCTCTCTGAGATCTCTGCCTGGGAAGATCAGAATTAAGAAGAGAGAATTACTCAAAACAAGAAGCAGAAGAGCCAGGGAGAACCTACTTTAGTTGTTCAGATAAAACTTTCTGGGTAATTTATTTTATGTTTTCAACAGTTGTAAAGAAAAAGTATGGGGATCTGGTAGACCAATTAAAATGCGTATGTGTACACATGTAATCTCTATTCTAATGGTGTATGCTTAGCTGTGTTATGAGCAAATTCTTTTTCTTTGATTTCTTTTCCTTTTTAAGAAAGTGTAGGAGATATGACCCAGATGAGCTTTACTTGTTTATTAAAAAAAAAAAAAATACATTAAGAAAATACCTATTTAAAACAAGCATCATGATCTATAAAAAAATAACCAACTTAGGAAATGGGATCTGTTATTTAAAGATGAGATAATATATAAATAGATACAGGACTTGATATTAAAATGGCAAAGATAAACAAAACACTGTCCTTACTCAAGCATCAGCAATCTCTAAACAAATTACAAGTTTTTCTTGGTTCTCTGTTGGAAAATGCTGTTCTTTGCTAAGCAGTGTGCTACATGGTTTATAGCTCACAGGTAATAGCATCCTCCTTGCTGCAGAGCAGAAATCTGTTTTTTACAGCCCCAAGTAAAGCAAATGGCAATTATAGGCAGCAGTAAAACAGGCAAGAGTGGTCATTTTTTCCAACAAGAATGACTTTTTAACTTTATATTGATGAAAAATACACTTTCATCTAATACTGATGCTTGAACGTGTTCATTATTGGGTTTTTTTGGCCAGTAGATGGAAGAGGATTATAAATAATGTCAATGAAACTATTACAGGACATTGTTAACATCTCCATGACAAAGTATGTATTATTGTAACTGTACTGTATATATACTGGCTTTGTTTCAAAAGCTTTTTTGCCTTTGTAGAGGTGTAATGGTCTGTGCATGTTGCTAGTGGAGAATCTTATCCTTAGGTATGCAGTTCATTTAACAAGAAGTGGAGTACTCAGTTATGCACGTGGATCTGATACAAGTACATATCTTTTTTATATATGGGGCTCTCCAATGAGACATACAACATATAACCATTTTATTCTTTTCTGCTTTAAAAGTGATATTGAGGGGATCTTGCCTCCTTGCGATTCTTCACTCTTTATTTATTTATTTTATTGCTTTCTTCTAAGGGTAGTAAGCTAAGAGATGCATGCTGCGTATCATGCTGTGTTTTCAGTTGTCACTTTGTCATTATCTCTAGACAGTAAGGTTAGATGAAGAGTGTAAGCCAAATGAGCCAGACAGAAGGAAGCTGGTCAAATGAATTAAAACCAGAATAAACAGATAAATATTCCAGACTTGTAAAGTGGTTGTCTTTAATCTCTCAACCTTCTTTATTTCTTTTCTTCTCCTCACATACATAGCTCTTTTGAGAAAGCAGGTATACTGCACAACATAAGAAGTTTTCATTAAGGCATCTGTTAAGATAGGAAAAATGTATTAGATATTAGGAAAAAAAATATTGCATTTTTCTCTGACTCTGCATATCTAGGAAGTGTGTAAAGATGAAACTGAAATTTAAAATATAGCCACCCACATATCTATTTTTCTGTCTTTTTTTTTTTTTTCTTTCCTTGATGATCATGATACCAAAGCAGCTTCAACTTTTACTGAATTTACAAAATGACAGAATTTGATATCTGTCACCCAAGACTTGCTGTGAATGCCACTTTATATGATAGTGTGTGTTTTATTGCACAACGAGCATCCCTGGTCATTCTCTCAGATCCACAGGCAACTTAAATGCACTTATGCCAATGCCTGTAACATGGGCAAAAACCAGAAGGACCTGGAAGCCATTGCACATCAGAGAAGTCATGACATAATCACCACCACAGAAACATGGTGGAATGATTTGCATGATTGGGGTGTTGCAATGGTTGGCTATAGGCTTTTCAGAGGGGATAAGAAAGGAAAAGGAAAAAAGGTGGTGGGGTTGTACTGCATGTCAGGGAGTGCATCAGCTGACTTGAATGAGAAGGCTGAATGTTTGTGGAGGGTAATCTCGGAACAGGCTTCCCAGAACAAGTGGTGGAATCACCATCCCTGGAAATGTTCAAAAACTGTGTAGATGAGGCCTTCAGTGACATGGCTTAGTGCTGATCTTGGCCGTCCTGGGGTAATGGTTGGACTTGATCTTAAAAGTCTTTTCCAACGTAGTTGATTCTATGGTTCTAAGTCATATGTCTGAACACATTGTCAGAATTTCTTCACAAGCAGTTAAATTATCTTGATTCTGAAAGTATACAATGATCAGCTTCCCAGCAGAGAAAACAGCCTAATTATGATATTTTCACATAGTTTACATATGTAAAACATTAGCAGAGGGAGTATAACTCACAATCTGCAGTAGCTAAGGCTTAAACACATGTCCAGATAGGAATAAGGTTGTCCCCAAATGCTCCTATTGCGAGTGGGCTCCTGCCTCTCATCCTCCATAATCTGCTCCCTTTTCTACAATTGCTCCTTCTGCTATGATTAATATTTTTATTTTAGTAAGTAGGTTATCTTAAGCGCTAGTTGTAAAGAAAATGGTATATTTTTAAGATAAGGTGTTTATAAACTGTAAACCATTGCATATTTCTAGCAGTTGTTTGTTGGGTTTCTTTTCTTTCTTTAGATGTCCCTGCCCATGGCAGGGTGGTTGGAACTAGATGAGCTCAAGATTCTTTCCAGCCCTAACTATTCTATGATTCTATATCCCTGGGGGTGTTCAAGGCCAGGTTGGACAGAGCCTTGGGTGTCATGGTTTAGTGAGAGGCTTCCCTGCCCATGGCAGGGGGCTGCAACTAGATGATCTTAAGGTCCTTTCCAACCCTAACTATTCTATGACCCTATGTGATGAATTTATTTATCAGGATAAATTACATTCTCTACTATAGAAGTACATAAGAAAACATATATGTTGTTTACAATCCTTGCAAGTGTGATGCCACTATCTTAACAAAGAGAAGACTTGCTTATAAAGAGGATATCATTCCTACTGCTTTCCTTCCTGAATTCTGGTTTGACACTTTTATTCTCCCTTCTGGACTAGAGCTAGTTTTTACATGAAATGAAACAGATTTATATTTATAGGTTAAATGAAGATAGGCCTATATGGAGTTTCAAATTTTAAGACTAGTCAGGATGAATATCCAGCAGAATCTGCTTCTTTTTTGTTTTAGCAGTACTACAAAGGAGAGTAACAATTCATTTTGAAGCTGCAGCGCTAAAGTATCTTTAAAGTTCATATTTTATTTTATTTTATTTGACAAAAGTAGACGACTGCTTTGCTTGCAAGCTCATGTCAGCTTTTATTTTCTCTTATAGAGCAGAAACCTAAGTGGTTAAATGTCACCAGTTGGTAGAGTTCATTGTTTTTTATGAACAGTGGAATCAAACTCTTGCCTGGCTTGAATGTAGGACACCAAGACTCTACACTGCAAATCTTAGACCAACAGCATTCAAACATCCTGTTATAAACTGAGTTGTATCATCATTAGAAGATGAGTCTTGCATCTCTTTATGAGATTTATGGAGACACAGGAGTATGGCAAAAGTCCTGAAGTGCTCAGTTTCCTTAGGTGAGAGGAGGATGCATTTCAAGCAGGCTGTCATCTCCCCACCAGTTAATGTAAATGGCATTTATTTTAGATTCCACTGCTACAATAATTGGTTCCTTTGTCATTATAATGTAGACACTTTTAAAGATAATAATTTTATCTGAAGAGGTTATAATTCAGGAAACTTTACTAATTTCTAAAGTTTTTAAGAGATGCGTGTTCCAGTATGGAACTGAGCATGAAGAAAGCTGAGTAGTGTGTTCTGAGGAGTTCTCAGTAAAAACTGAAAAGTTTTTACTGGAATCTGCCACTTCATACAAAATCCACACATTGTGCTGTTCACAGCTGTGTAAACATGAGTGCCCAGAATGTGGTCTGGGGAATTCAGGAGTGTAGTAAATATTATTTCCTCTACAGTCATGTTTGCCTCAGTTTGACCCTTATTGTTTCAGCAAGTTTTTGAAATCACAGAAGCAGTCTGAGGAAAAAGGATAAGGTAGAAGAGCAAAAATTTGGGTGAGATAGGAGATAGATAAGCCACAAGAAATAAAACTGATAAAACTGATAAAATATATTAAATGTTTATAGGAATTTCTTAATTGTCATACATACAGTCTTTTACAGACTTTCCCGTAAGCAGCTCGATATGTTAAAAACTTGGGAACATTAACTTGCTTGTTTCTCAAAAGCGAGTTTCTCAAAAGCAAGTCATGAAGGTTTGAATTATTTTTCAGGTGTTGCTGGTAGCAGAAACTCCAGTGAGGTAGAAAAATAGAAGTTATGACTGTTTCTATCTAACTACCACTACTGTAACAGTATGACAAGGTGCTTAACACTTGAAATGTATGCTTGTATTTATTCTTTACCAATTTATCTCTTCTTTAGAGCACAGTCAGTTTTCAAACTTCTTTTCTCACTTATTAACTTGATTAATTTAACTACATTAAGTACATTTCAAAACACAGCTTTGAAGATAAAGATGTTTTAGCTGTCTGTGGAAGTCAGAAGTTGAAGGAGTACTGAATATTAAATATTCAATTTAGTGTTTTTCTGGCATACTGGAGCTAGAAGTATTACTCTTGTCTTCCTCGTGAAATGTTAATAATCTACAATTAGTGCATGACATTTTTTTGTCACCTTTACTTTTTAAGTAAAGTCAGAACTGGTCTGTGTGGGGATATCATTTTTCAGTGGAAGGTTCATACATGAGTGATGAGAACTTTGGAAACAGAAGTTTAAATAGAACAGTTTAAAACCTGAAATATGTATTCGGCTGATAGCCCAGTCTGGTAAATAGACTTTTTTCTTTGAATATAATTAATTTATTTCTCAGAGGATAAATTAAATTCTTTACTATAGAAATATAGAAGAAAAATATATGATATATAAGCTTGAATCAGGGCAGGTGCTTTTAGATGGCTTGCTAATTAAATTTTAACATGCAACTACCCATGCAGTATTATGGTTAAGGTTCCCCAAATAAACTGCCCAAGTTTTTTTTAAAGTGAAAGTTGGTATTTCATTTACTGTGGCATAATAAATAAATAAATAAGCAACCCTCCCATCTTTTTTTTCCTCGTCTGGAATCCTGTTCCTGGCATAAGAATCCAGTGACAATAAAAGGTAATATTCAATATTCATGTAAACCATTTCACAGGAAAAGACTAGTATGAGTACTTGGGAAAAGAGGAGGAGTCCAAGCAACAGTAGATAGAAAAGCCATAAATTCTGTAAAGAAAAAGTGAGGAAAGCTTTTATATTGCTGTGTTCTCTCATCTGTTACTCTCCACCCTTCTTAGGGCAGGATGTCAGAACAATTTATTTCCAGAAATTTATGGTTAGTATATTGAGATGCTTCAAGATGAAGATGGATTCTTTTTGGAACAGATACACTTAAATCTTCAACCATAGGCTTGTAATCAAATTCATATCGATGGCAGCTGGAGAAAATACCTCTTCAGACAGTAGAAGAGGTATTTTTCAGACAGTAATGCTTTTCATTGTTTCTAAAAAAAAAGAAAAAAATCAGAATTGTTAACCTGTTCCGTAACAAAACTACATGCTCTGGTTCAGGAGCTTCAGTCACCTTGATTTCTTGCAGAGCACAACGTATGTGACTGAGCTATTGCTGAGGTAGAGTCTTAGCTCCAGCTGCTTCAGGAGATGAACTGTGTGTTGTTAAGAATTTGTATCTAAAATATCTTTTTCCCTCTTTAGCTGTTAGCTGCTTTCCAAGAAATTCATCTGCTTTTTTATCACACTGAAAGCTGCTGAGGCTTCATTTGGTGTTAACCAGTAAGATCCCTTAGACAAATAACCAGCTTTTTACTGTAGTAAATTCTGTGAAAAAAATTATTTTCATTCTGGAAGGCAAAACAGTATCTTCAGTGTATATCATCTTTGTATGTTAGTTGTAAAGAAAATGTTATACATTAGAAATTCAAGACTCCAGGAATTTTTCACTTTTTTTCTGCTGAAGATAATTAGAATTCATGCAACCAGACCTACAGTGAAAACAGCATACAGTCTGAATAACGCAGATTTTCTTTTACAATGACAACATTGTTGCATGTAAAAAAATTGAGGTCTCATTTTAGTATTAGAAAGCAGAAAATAACTACCAAAGGCCTGTCAGTAATGGTTTCTAATAAAGCAAATGACTTTGCATATAGCCCCATACTTTACATATTAGGCAGTGAATGGGAAGTGTTAGCTTGAAAGGATTTATTGCTCAGCACTTCACGTGTTAAACACAGGTGAGGATTTGTCTAAACTGCTTAAGACAATGTTTCCCAAAGCCAAAAAGCTTCCTTAGTTCTTCTGCATGGTTTTCTGGAAGGCTATGCATTATAGTTGCAAAAAGATTGCTTCTGACAGCAATGGTCTTCGTACTGGAGCATTGTCAAAACAGGTATATACATAAAGACAAGGAACAGCTGAAATATATCGCTTTCTGAACATACTGCTAGGCCTGCTCAATCTGGCTGTACAACTGCATAGCAAAGCTCAGGGCGGTTACACAGCAGATGTAGTGACTTTAGGCAGTGAATCTATACCGCTGGAATTATTTATTTTTTTTTAAATAACTTTCAATGGGGCTTAAAATATGTTGTCAGATTTGCAGTAAGTAGGAGAAATTAATCTTGTTCATATTAATTCATATTCAGCTTTCATATTTTGACCAGCATTGTTGTTCTGTACATGCTAAATGAAGGTGGAAGTGTAAAAAACAAAGAGGAAGTAGCCTTTGTTATATTCAGTTTCTGAACTGATTTTGTAACTTTTCCATGTAGTCGTTGAGTCACATATTTACAGCATGGCTGCTTGAGATTTATATTTATTATCATGATGATTAGACAACAGAAAGGCAGGATTGAATTAGCATAATTGTCATATATCATCCACTTATTTATTATCCCTGACTGAAGTGAGGGTAGAAACCTCTTTTTCATCAATAATAGAGGAGGGACTTATTTTAGATTTCTCTCTGAACTGCTTCTGACTCTTCACACTCAACTGGGAATCTAGACCTTGCGCATGTTCAATCTTTTTGCCTCACAGAACTTGACCTTGTCACTTGACCATGTTGCCTTTAACTTCTGCTTCAGGAAAAACATCTTAACATTTTTATTGTCAGGTTTAATAGCCATCAGAGAGATAAAATTCTAGGACTAACTCATCTTGACAGAAACTTTTGAACATTTTCTAGACATGTTTTGATTAGGAAGCCAGTTCTTTTCTCTTTACAAGGGTAATAATAATTAACAATACAGGTAGAGATTAAACGGACTTTGGCAGTGTAGGCAGTATCTCCAATCCCAATTTAAAACATGTCTAATATGGAAACGCTTTAGTTTGCACCTGAGAAAGCCTAAGAAATGTGGGTCCTTATCTCAGGGCTGTAGAGGTACATGTGGAAAAATTAAGTTTTTTGATTTCTGAATGCCCAAATTCTCTTCTAATCTGTGCCTTGATCTTTTTTTGCCTCAGTTTACAGGTCTGTAGTATCAGTATCAGCAAGAGCTCTGGGTTGTTTTGAAGCATAGTTAAGGAGGCACAGAATGGAAAGATTACTCATTACTAGACAGGATCTCTGTGCCCTATATAGCATGTAAAGAAACAACCTGTGTTCTGTCTTGTGTTTGATGACAGGGGAAGTTTAGACTGGATATGAGGAAGAAGTTCTTTACTGTAAGGGTGGTGAGGCACTGGAATGGGTTGCCCAGGGAAGCTGTGAATGCTCCATCTCTGGCGGAGTTCAAGGCCAGGTTGGACAGAGCCTTGGGTGGCATGGTTTAGTGGGAGGTGTCTCTGCCCATGGCAGGTGGATTGGAAATAGATGATCTCTTAATTCCAACACTAACTATTCTATGATTCTGTGACTTGGAAACTGCAATGGCAAAAATAGACAGCCTGCTTTAAGTGATTCCATTCCTACCTATCCCATACAGACCCTTCTTTACTGTGTTCCTCACTGCCATTTCCCTTCCTACCTCAGTTGTATCCAGTCAAAAATAGTTGAGCCACCTGCTGGCATATCTGCAAGAATCGATTTTCATTTCCCACCAGCACATGAACATCCGCTTGCAAGGTGAGTCAGTGAAACCAGCTGCTCCTCTGTTTGAAGCAGTACATGAATTACAAAGCATTACTGCTGTGTTGTGAAATGGGGGGAGCGGGTTCATGTAAGTATAAAAGATGTCCGTTTTGCATGCAGTGCTACTGTAGTTAGCAAAAAGTCACATCAAAGTGCAATAGAGCTATCTGTATCACTGATTTTGCAGCCTGTGAAGTGCATTGTGCTTTACTCAGTAAGAATGGAGGGTATGGTACAGCCACCTGTCAGCAGCCTGCTACTGCACACAAGGGTAGCTGGTAGAGATAGTATTCATCTGTGAAAATATCTGTGTAATTAAGCTGAATTGTGAAGAGATGAGAGTTCAGATGACAGCAGAAAGCTTCAAATATACCCTTAGACACAGATTTAATTATCACATGGTTTTCCCAGACTTGGCTACATAACTCAGTAGGCATCGATAAATTAATAGGTATATATGCCAAATGCATTAAGAACTGTTATACTGAAGTTAAAATAGAGAGAGAAAGAAGTAATCTCTTTAACAGATACCTTCTTGAAAATATACAACATCCTTATCTTCTCTTGAAACTATGTTGAATTATGTTGAACTGCATTGAATTATGTAGCTTTCTACTTTTTGTTCCGAGTTGCAATTAAAAAGAGAAGTATATGATTTGTGGTATAAAATAAGGATTTCATTAAAATAATACCATTTAATCTTACAAATAAAAGTGTTCTCAAGTAAAAAAGAAATATTCCAACTGCACTAATAACTTGGAGGTGGTGCATACTCTCACTATATCTATATTAAGTGAAGTATCGGTATGGTGTGCATGAGAATACCAATGTGTATGATGTGTGATTTCAATATGTTGGGTTTTGCGGAATGCAATTTTCTATAAAATGCCAGAAGTTTTAAAAGAAATGTGATTCTCAGAACACGTGCTTTCCTGAAGATTAAAAGTGCATGCAGCTGTTTGAGCTTGGTTTTATTTTTCCTTTTAAATCACATTTATATTTTAAGGAATCAGGAAAGTCATACATTAAGGTTTAAGCTGAGCTTAATATTAACTGAGAGTTGTTTTCTTAAAAAAAAGCAAAACAAAAAAAAAACCCCACAAAAACCAAAACCCAACCAAACCCCCAGATTTTTGTCTAAAATAATGAGTTTTAACTCTCTTTTAATACATCAAATTCAGCTGGAAAGTTAGTGAATATGAACAGATGTGAGATGAGTTTTGTGCTACTCTGAAGTTTTGCTGGGAACTTTCAATAGGAGCACATTTAGGAGAAAGGCTACATAATTATTCATTTAGTGCTTTTTTTTCTTTTTCCTAACATATTGCAATGATACTATTCATGTTACAATTCAATTTCTACTATTTCTATTTTAACCTCAGAATATAGTCAATTTTGCTATTGAAAATAGAACTGTGTAGTGTTACAGTAACTCATCTGCTAACATAGTTGCTTGGTTTTGATGAATGGACCCAGTCTAAAGGATTCTCTACTATGATGTGTGATACCTCAAACAAATAGAAATGTGTTTTTCATCAGCAGATTGGAAGGAATCATTTATATTGTCACATATAAATGACTTGTTATTGAATGTTGTTTCCTCTGTTATATTGAGCTGCTCATTTGAAGTATGTAGGGAGAACTTACTGGATAAAAGCTGTTGTTCAGCTAGATAATGATATCCCCAAATATGTAAAGCAGATCAATCCTGTGTGACTTTATAGTGTTGGTTGGTTGGTTGGTTTTGTTTGTTTGCTTTTTGTTTTTCTTGTTTCTACTAGCATTCCGAGTGGTGTTGAAAACTGTCTTTTAACGTTACCTGTTAAGTCAGTATTAAAACTTAGATACTTCGACATGCACAACAGGTAAATACCTGTGGTTTCTACTTTAAATATATGATCATCAGAATGAGCATCTGAATTCAGAGATATTTATAAATTAGTGATGTTGAGGATCATTTTTTTTTATAAAGGCTTTTCTTGACCTAGGAAATATCTTTGTAATGTAAAAATGTTTGTGTTTGTGTTTCTTTTGTCAGTGGAAGAAAAGCCTGATGTATGCAAACAGTATTCCTTGTGCAATTAATTAATTTCCTATTCTTTGTATGAGGTAGAATTTCTTAAAAACATGCACACACACTCATCTAATTTGCATTTCATTTTGGTACTTGCATAAAGATTTTCTAGGCTTTCTGATCTTCTCTTTTGCATATTTCATTTTCCTCAGGTTCTGAGAAGGTATTGTATTGAGGGAATCAACTGTCAGAGTGCCCACAATTAATGATAAAACTTCCCTTGTCATTCTTTTTCTTCCTCACTGTGGACATTTATTAGTAAAGTAGACTGTAGTGTACTTGTGCTTCAGATGCAAAATCCCTCTCTTCACGTTTTCTTCCACAGAGAAGACATGTAGTTGAAGGGACAGACCAGGACAACTGACGTCACTAAGAAATACACAGAAAGCTTGCTTTGTTATTTTCCTCCGCCATATAGATTTATTTTTAGATGTGGGTTTCTTTTTGTTTGTTTGTTTTTGGTTGGTTGGGTTTTTTTCTTAAACTCTAATATTTGCGCATAATTAGCAAAAGCATTTCTATTATTGTAGTTTGAGTCTACTTAGGGATTTTTTTTGAAAGGGACAGTGTGAATGAGCCTTCACATGCATTTAGATACTACAAACTGATGTCAACATAGTATTGCAATACAGTTGACTAAACAATGCTAAATGCAGCCTCATAAGGTTTGGGGAGGTTGTTAAATGTTTGAAGATCTTGTACAGCAAGGTGGTGCATTTTCTCATTATTTCCTCTTATAAACATGAAGAAATTTTTTTAGATTGATCTGATTGATGTTAATGTGGTGTGTATGTTCTGTTTCACAGAAAAGCTCTAAATGACCCTTATGCAGAGAAAGTTTTTGATTAATACAATGTTTAGAGCTCTCTGTAATGCCTCTTGCACTGGTCATGTTGTCTCATATCAGTCTTAAAGTTCCAGATTCAAAATCCCGTGAAGTCAGTAAAATACTTTCTTCTGCTTCAGGACATTTTTTTAGTTAGTATACTCTGATTTTAATGCTGCTTCTAGGGTTAAAATTTAACCCTCTAAACCAAGACTTCAAAAATATCTAGAAAGCCTTCAAGGTGACAAGAGCTTTCTTATGTTCTAGCATCTATAATGGCTTACAGTTAATTAGCACTGGCTTTCAGATTTTCAGTGAAGAGAATAAAATAATATTAATCATCTGATTCAAAGTAAAGAGTACATGGACATAGTATATTCTAACTCTGATTCCCTGCTGTAAATTATAACAATGGCCAGTAGAAGGACCTTTCCCAAATGTAGAATGTGTTTCTGTACAACATGATTTTATTCAGGATTGATTCAATAGCATATAGTCCTCTATGAGGGAAGTTTTTTACCTTTAAAGAAGAGGGACTGTGTCTCAGTGATTTTGAAGTTGTGTGATGGTGCTAAGACCTATTGTGACAAAATGAACGAACTGTTACTAGAAGAAGAATAGTATGACTTGGCCAATGATTCATTTTTGGTAGATTTAATAGATTTCTTGACTGAAATCTTGGCAAATGCTGGCTCTGTGAAGTTACTAATGTAGCCTAGTTGGTACCTGGGTGTGTTATACAGGCTGTGAGGCAAAAGAACTATGACAAAAGGATGCCTATAAGAAAATAACACCACTGAGACTTATATTTTCTGGAAAAAAAAAATGCTGTTTTGCAAAATACAGATTGTGACATACACAGTGGCTAGCTTTCACGCATAACAATCATGTTCAATATAAATAGAGGACAAGGTGTTAACAGCTGATGAATCAGACTTCTCCACATTCCAACAGTTCAGAATACTAGGATATAAAATTTTTAAATTATTTATTTCTAAGAATTTTATAAAATCCAGACTGTAACAAGCCACATTCAGATTGCCTACTATACATGTCTAAGTTTATATCGAATAAATATGTAGTGACCATCATGGATGGTGATTTCAGTGACTTGCTCTGTTGAACTGACTATCTGATACTGGAAACACTGCCCGAGTACCATACCTGGCATTTTCAGTGTATTGTCTAGCCATATAATCCTGTTAGAAAACTAAGCAGCCAGATTTAAAAGGTGCCCCAACTCCATGGTTGTTTTGTGCAGTTTTAGAAAAGCTTCTGTGGAAACCTGTTTTTACCTGCATTAAATTCTGTTGTATTTTTCCACCGGAGCATTGTTTGCCAGTTGGTTGCTACCACAGATTTGATAGAACTATCAATCAGAAACACTGTAAAAAAGGGAAATAAAAAGCAAACAACACAGCAGAACTGCATGTGTACAAAACCTATGGCCTTTTTTCGTACTGTGGAAAGGATACCTATCAGAATGCCCTCATTTGTTTGGATGCAACTGAGCTTCAAAAGGGCAAGGCAAGTGTGGTGTTCTCAGGAATCTTAATTTATTGTATGATACAGTTCAGAAACCAGCAGCTAAATGTGAAAACAGAATGCATTTTTGGGCCAGCTCAATGCATCTTTACTTTCTCTAGAAATGAAAATATTTTTATTTTTTTCATCCTCTTAACCTTCCACACTTGAGATGCTGTGGCATCAGAGCAGAGTGGAGAGCCTTTTCTGAGCAATGAGCCAGGATGCTGTCTGCTTGGCTGGGGTAGCCCAGCACTTCAAAAACCTGGACAGATGGGGTGCCATCTCATGAGAGGTAGCATGCTGTTGGGCTTCAAAGGAGTTAAGAGTTGAAGGTGTATCCAGTTGACATACCAGTTCTGCTGCTAGCTTGTGTTACAGCAAAAGAGAAGATGATGGCACCAACAAAAAAAAAAAGAAAAAAGAAAAAAGGAAAAAAAGTGTATGCCTGTTGTGTTCTGTCTCTCCAATCTTTATACTGGCAGTTTTAAGAGGTAGGTAAAGTTTCTGAGTAGACCTTTACTTCTTCCATTGTCCTAACTCTTTCTGTCTGGTCTTATGCTTTCTGAGTGCAAATATCCAAACTAATACAGAAAGAGCTTTCTCAATCCTGAATATCTGAGAATCTCTTCCATTTTTGTGTTTTTGCTACTATTCCTATAAAATCCTAACATAGTTTCCTGTTTATGTGACCTTTATTGAAACATGAGCTGTGGTTCCTATACTTGATTCCCTCTTTCTGTACTATTCACCAGCACAGTTTTTTCCTCCTTTTAAAGCATTTGTATAGAAACTAATCAGCTGCATACAAATGGATCTACAGTGATGCACCTTCTGCTTGCAAACAGCATAAGGCATCCAAACTTCTATGAGAGATCAAAGAGTTAGGTTACGTGAGTAAAGGTATGCACTGGAGACAGAGCAGCTGCTCCAGAGTCTTTTGAGCTTCCATTTACCTTCTCCCCCTTCACAAGCATGGTATCATGGCAGCAGTTTTTCAGAGCCATCAGATTGCATTCTTTCCCAGACTATTACCAGATCTCTGGTATAAGAGCTATGGGATATGCTTGTGCTGAATAATTGCATTTGAGCATGTTTAGGGCTTAAGCAGGTTAAAGTACTGAGGCTTGAGGTTAGCTCCAAGTGAAGTCACTGGAAGTGGGTAGTGTTTCTGTGTGTGAAAATGGCTCACTGTTCGTTTGCTTAGCTAAAAAGCAATCACTTCTTCCATTCATACCCTGGTATAATAGTTCTGAGTTGTCTGAAGGGAAAGACATTAAAAAATACCATTTTTTTATTTTAAGAACTTATTTCATTTTCTTGCCTTGGTTGCAATTTGTAAAAAAAACCTGGGAGGCTGTTTGCTCTTTTCTGAGTGACTTGTGCCTACAGAACAGTCCAGTGGCCCTCTGCTGATGTGGGACAGATCACACAGCTGATTGTGACTGGAAGAGAAGATGACTCTTAGTCTGTTCTGTCATGTTAAATTCTAGGACCGGCATTTAAAAAGCCCTTTTGAATGAGTAGCTTCAAATTGATCCAGTTTGTTGGAAAGCTTGAGGCCCACTGACTTGAAAAATAGCATTTGGGCTGGAAAAAAATGATAGATTTCAAGTCACTGTGCAAAGTTTGTCAGGCTGGATTTTGCATTACAGAAGTCATTTAGAGTGTGCAACTGCTTGTTTCAGCATTCTTTTAATTTAGCAACTTTTCTTCCACTAAACATAGAACAGAAAAGTATTCCTGTATGTGCATATGTATATACATGTCTCTGCATGTGCATGTGGATGTAGGTAACAGTTACATATAAGAAATAATAATTTGAAATGCCTCCTAATGCTGAAAAAGAGTTAGAAGCTATTTCAGTGCATTTTCTGAGCATGTTGCACTTGTGAATACTATGTATTACGTACTCCTTTGCTCACATCTTTAGAAGTTGCAGTATGTGGTAGAAACCCATGGTTATTAACCAAAATGCTGAATTATCAGATTTATAGAATATTGATTCCTGTGTATTACAAATGTATTAAGACAATATGAATTTATCAGCTGTTAATAAATACATAAATTATTAGTAGTGTCATGTGGACACACAGTATGATAATTTCATTTCTATCTTTACTATTTTTCCTTTCTGGAAATATTGTGACTAGAATCTTGTAGATTTTTTTCTAGTAGTGACATCATGAATCAGCAATTAGCCTTCTGTTTGCAGAAAAACTTTAAGCTGTGCACTTCAAAATTATATGTGGAAGTTTTCCAGTAAGGCTGCACAGTGCATTTATTCTCTTTCTTGAAGAAAATGTCCAGGTATGACAAGGATAGTTAAAGCTTACTGATTAAGCATTAATTTGCAGTCCATATTTCCATGTGTCTTCCATTTCTCTAGAATTTGTTGGTTTTGATTAGATGTTAACAAAAGGATTTGGAAAATTCCATTCTTCAAGTGTCATAGCACTGATCACAGCCATACATCTAAGTATTTGTTGTCCATCTTCCCTGTCTGTTCTTTCTCCCCAGAAAAGGCTGCCTGCTGGGAAAGCAGTCTCAGGCCATACTGAGAGCTTGAGCTGCTTTAAGGTATTGTAAGAAGTTTTCACAGCTCAAACAGTGGACAGTTTATAAGCTAGTGAACAATTTGACTATGTGGATAGATATGTGCCAGAGTTTGAGGCTGTGACCTGCTGCTGTTCAGATTACTGGGATAAATGTGGCCGCTGGGACCAGGATTAGTAATTTAATTAGAACACCATGTAAAATTCATGTCATTTGCTGAACCTGTATCATTATACATCTGTTATAGCACAGTTAAAGGAAAAGGAAAGTCAAGTAGCATTTATGTAAACAATATAATTAGACTTCTATAGTTTTGTGGGTGTCACATCATAACCTTCAGGTTTTATAATTTGCATGTCTTGCCTGTGTTTAATCAGAACAACTCATTCCAGGATGAAATGCTGTCATGGCAAACAGTAACAATTTGGCACTGTCATGTATTACAGTTAGACATCATAAAAACAAAACAAGCTTTTAGAAAATTTGTAGACATTTAGGAGAAGAGCAAGGACATCAATCATCACAATAAGTAATGCTAGCAAGAGTAATAGTGGGGATAAAAGTCCTTATTTCAAAGTTTAAGCTAACATCTTCACTATTAACAATTGTAATACAAAATGCTAGCAAGAATAATAGTGGGGATAAAAGTCCTTATTTCAAAGTTTAAGCTAACATCTTCACTATTAAAAATTAGAATGAAAATATGATAGGGATGAGATTACCTCAAAGATGCTTAATTTTGTACAATGGGCTTATTCCTCATGATACTGGTAACAGCTGGAAACAAGATGCTGGATTTAAATGACACATCTATTTGCCTGAAACTTTCTATCAGTTGATAAATTCCAGACTGTATTTTGTTTTCTGAGGTGGGCCAGTACATTTTATAGCCTACAAACTGCTGTTGTAGGTAACTGTTAAATACCAAAGCTATCCAGACTTCCAACTGCTAATGGCGGTCGAAGCTTTTGCCTGTCCTCAAACAGTAACAGTGACACTAGGTCCAGAGTGATCTTTGTACAGAAGGGAGACACATAGTAATACCATGGGGAAGTAATAGTTGTGTCAAAGAATTAGTTTACTATGGCTGCAGAAGTTGGATTCTTTCAAAGATTTTAACTGTAGTTGCTTTACACTTTTTGCATTTATAGCTGCAATATACCTGAGAAGCTGATCAAGGGAATGAGTTGGAATCTTGTGACATTTGTTGGCTATACTTAAATAGAATAATTTTCTCCTAGAGGAAAAGTGTCATACTTAAAATTTGATATTTTTCTTTTCAAAATGAAATAAGCCTTTGGCATAAAATTTATTCAGGGTCACATTTCACCCATAACCTGTTTTTTTTTCTTTTTCAGACCTGTACCTAGTTACACTTTAATATTTGCAGTCTCTCTAGATTGTCAACATCACTGTATAATAACCAACTTATTATAGAAAGCAGCAAATGCCATGCTGCCAATCACTTGTCCATCACACTAACAGGTACACTGCCATTGTCAGTGTCAGGCTGAATGCTTGGGATCAGCTAGACAGGTGAAGTAATTTACTCATCTTGTAGTGGCAGAAGGGGACACCTTATCAAGGAAAAGAGAGAAGCATCTTCCCTTGGTGCATTTGGTATGTGGCTATATAACTTGGATTTATAGTCCCTGTGTAGAAACCAATGCACAGACTGAATTTGACTCTAAAGGTGAGGGGAGTTCTTTTAGGTATCATGAAAGAATATTTGTTTTCCTTTCTGTTCACTTTATCCACCCATTCTCACCCCCTCTCTCTACCCCCATCTTGAATCTTTTACTATTATCAATTTAACACACTGCTAGATGCTAAATCCTTTAAAGATCTGTCAGTCTGTTGGACTAAAAAGAAAATCAGACCCCAAACTTCAATGAGAATGGTCAATTCCATGCATTTAAATATTTCCTACTGCCATTGTTTTGGCAGTGTTTGGAAGAGAGGTAGCCAGACCATGCTTTACCATTTCATCCAAAGGAGAATGAAAGTAGGAGTTATTACAGCAGTACTGATGTCAGTCTTTACCCATCCTGATCTCTGTAGCCATGAGAGGTGCTGAGTAATACCTGAAAGTTTCTGGGAGCAGTGGAGAAAGAAGTTGCTTTATTTACCTGTCTTTCTCTGTTACTATCAGTGTGCTGGATAAATTTTCTAGTATCATCTGTGACCTCCTGACTGGAGCTTTAAACAGGAGAGCTAAGCATGGTGTGTTTGTGCTTGTAGCTTCTGTATGAAACCATCTGTGGTCAGGTACAACCAGTACCTGACTCAGGCCAGGGAATAAACCTGTTACTTATAACAGGGATCTATGAGCCTGAGCCTTCAAAGTAGGAACAGTAGAGGCAGCCTCAGACTAAATGGTGGGAAGGAAGAATTCATGGCAACGGTTTTGAAACCTCACTTTTAATGCAGTACAGAGAGCAGTGTCTGGTTGATAGATAAGATAGACTGGAGGTTAATTTTAATTTATTCACAGAGGAATTGACAGGAGTACACGTATGCTCACACTAGAAAATTTGGGGTTTAAACAAACTTTACCTTGCTAAAGTGTAGTTTTCTTTAGGATACTGCTAATAATAGGCTTGACCTGCAGGTTGTCAAGGGAATTTGTGATGCATTGACTCTCATAATCTGCAATTCCATCATCTAGATATGTAGTTCATCAATTCTTGTAAACAGCAGTGCTTTCCCTTCTTCTCTTATCTGTCTACCAAAACGTAATGGACAGTGGTAAAACATCAGATGGCCTTGGGCACAGTATCACATTATACCTAATCTGATGTAATTACAGGCTGCTGCCAAAAAGGATGCTCCCAGCCCTTATGTCCTTGTGCTTCCTGTTGCTTATCTTGTATTCCTTAAAAGGAAGAAAAAAAGCTGTTTTCTACTAATCGGAAAGAACCAACTATCTCCTCGCTGCAGGAGTGCTGTGAGATGAAGAGGACTAGGATTATCTTTTTCCGTGGCAGGCAGCAATTAGGTAGAGGGTGAAACGGCACCTGTGCAGTTCTTTCCAGCTCTGCATGCAACCCTGTGGCTAGACACCTTAATCTTCCCTCTGTTTAATTTGCTGTTATTCCCTATAAAGTGATATAGGCCTGTTACCATCATGTGTTAAGTTCTGAGTTTTTTTTGACAGCACTGTAATGTTATCTCCTTTTAACTATTATGATGTTTTAAAAATGTTTGTTTGTTTTTTGATGTCATTTATAAAGTTCAGAGTCATTGACAAGTGTAAAGAAGAAGATCCAGAGCTTTTTCTTTCAGGCTACTATTTTGAAAGTCAAGCTGCTATACAGGAAAAGCAGAAGGCCATTTTGCATAGATGGAAAAATGAAACAAAAGCCAAACAATGTTGAAAATAGCTCTAATAGTGGACACGTAAAGAAAATATTTGGTTTTCTCTTAAATCCATTTTGTATTTTAAGTTGATATTCTTGAACTGCATAAGAAACTGGGCTCAGAAACAGATCAAGGTCAGGCCTTGAAAATGAGTCTGAGGCTTTAGCTACACAATGCCCCAAGGCTGGATGCATATATTGACTGGTCACATTCTGACTCCAACAAAAGCAAGACCTGCATACTCCAGCCTTTTTCTCTTTGTAATCCTTTTCTTCTGAGAGAAAGGAAGCATCAGTGCATACCCTGAGTGGATGCTAATCTGTATGATAATTTTGTAAATGGAACCCCTAAGGCATACTTAGAAGCCTGCAGTCACAAAATGCCTATCAGCACTGGGACTTTTGTCTCTGCATCAGGAAAACCAGAAGCCAGGTGATCCCCAGCTCCAGGTGGTTTTGTGCAGTAGGGCTGTCAACATGGAACTGAAGTTCAGTAGAACACAAGGCTTAGAAACAGGAGAAACTTGGTTTTGTTTAAATGATATTTTGGCAAAATAGATGTTTTAGCACTTCGGTTTGGGAAAGAATTTGAACTGAATCACTAAGAACACCCTCTAAAGGTTTAGACCCAAAATAAAACCTTGCTATTTATTAGTGATAAAATGTTCTACAACAAAATTACTACAAATATTTTAATTAGCTAAGGAAACTCTGCAATGACAAAGACTGAAGATTTGCATTTGAAATCTCCTGTACATATTTTCCTCACTCACTGGAATGCAGATTGCAAAGATATGTTCAGTTATCACAGCTATATTAACTTTCTTTTTATCTTCAGAGGTAGTTTTAAAGGTAAATTATGCTATTCACTGACAATAAGCATTCTAGTGTTCTTTGCTGCTTGCAGTTCTTTCTGTAAATGAAAATTGTCTCTAAAGCTGACAGTCCAGCTCATTGCATGACAGCTAAATTCTCCTTTTCTCTCTCAATTTTACAGTAGAGTTTCTCAAAAAAACCCCAAACCATACCATCTCTTTTTCAATGCTGTTTAAATATTTCTTCTATTTCTGCTATGTAGTACAATCTAAAAGGAAGACAGTCTTTCACCAGTTCTGATATTCTGGTTTCCCACCCAGTGATACAATTTTGTCTGAACTATAACCAAAGCTTTCAGATCTCGTGTGCAAAGATAAGTGTTTGCACCCATAGTGAATTGAATAAAAATTGCAGTTAAATATGCCTCACATGGTTTCAAAAGCTGAGCTGTTAAGTGTCAGGTCTAAACTCTATAGACACTCTATAGACAGATAGGAACAGCCTCACACTCACAGGCCCCTGTCCTCATGAGGGACTTCAAACACCTTGCTATCTGTTGGAAGGACGGTACAGCCCAGCACAAGCAATCCCTGAGGCTCATTGATTGTATGGAAGGCAACTGCCTTCTGCAAGTAATAGAGGAGCCGACAAGAAGAGGTGCCGTGCTTGACCTCGTACTCACCAACAGGAAAGGGCTGGTGGAAATGTGACGCTCCAGGGCAGCCTTGATTGCAGTGATCATGAGATGATCAAATTCAAGATCCTCAGCACAGTGAGAAGAGCGTGCAGCAAGCTCACTGCCCTGGACTTCAAGAGAGCAGACTTTGGCCTCTTCAGGAACCTGCT
>JANRGW010038740.1:0-12290 GCA_024733675.1 Psilopsiagon aymara | reverse complement strand
TTCAGATCCTGGAAGGCTGCTATGAGGTCTCCACGCAGCCTTCTCTTCTCCAGGCTGAACAGCCCCAACTTTCTCAGAACTGTACAGAGTACTCAAATAGAGATCACTTAGCTTAGGAGACAGAAGGTAATACAAAGGAAACAGCACTCAGCTCACCCTAGTACAGATATATTCCATAAAACAAGGCAAAATTTACTATTGAATACAGCCCAGGAAAATTGTCACCACTGTCTGCTGGGCATATCTTAACAGTCCACACAACTCACACATGGGCTTCAAACAGCTTTCCACAGGCCCCTTTGCTACCAACAAACAAGGTGTCAGTGTTTTGCATGTAAAGCAGAAAGGAGTGGAGAGGAAGCACAGGGAAACCACTGCAATGCACAAGTCACAGGCAAAGATATGGCATTTTTTTAGCAAAGTCTTTATTACAGAAATATTCACCCTCTAGACTTTTGTATCTGTACATGCATTTCTTCCAGTAGGAAGATATTGCTAAAAACAGACAAAAAACCAAAAAGTAAACCCAGCATGGGCTCCTTTTTACTTGCAGCTTGACACTGGCATCTGCAACTGAACAAGAATCTTACAAATGGGAACACAGTAGAGAATAGACTTTGTGCTACAAAAGCTAGCAAGCTTTACCGCCAAGAAGAGTGCCTTCTGCTATAGCAAAGGTCAGCTTGAAGGATCTGTGCAGGACAGGGCAGCTGTCTCAAAACAGCAAAGCCTTATCAGACCTCCATAAAACACAGTTGCCCAGTCACATCTCCTCTCCCCAATCACTGCTGTGTCCAGAGGCAAGGACAAAGCAAGGACCCACTGCAGGGCCCTGATCCCCTGCACAGTGAGCCCTTCCTCCCAGAAGGAACACTGAGCAGGTAGTGAAATCATCCCTTGGAACCACAATTAGGGTTATGTCTACAACCCAACCCTGACCAGAGACAGACCTGGGACCACCTCTAAAAAGGCAAAGGCTCCCTCACTAAGTACCTCGTACCAGGTCTTAGGCATGGACCATCTACTTCTCTCTCCTGTTGCTTGTCATTACACATACGTGCAACTGTGGGTAATGGTTTGTGCCCAAGTCACCCCTAAGACTGAGGATGTACACCCAGCTCCCTTATCTAAGAACCTGGGGCTGGTTTTCACATACCTTTCATACTTTCTGCTGCTCTACAACACTCTTTGCTGCTGGCCACTGGCTGAACAGAGCAAGCAGCCCAGCCATGAAGTATAGAAACCACTCAGCATCCACAATTGCAGAACTACCTATAACTGTTGCAGTGCTTAGACTCGAGATAGAGCTCAGGATGCAGCCACAGCTTCAAAGCACAGTCAGAAGACTGGACAACTGAAATGAGGGTCTTATCCTTGCATTCCAGAACCCAAACTGGGCAGTGGCAGTGGTGTTCTCTCTAACACACAGCATTAGCAATGCAGCCAGATCCCTCCATATTCAGAGTTACAAAACCACAGCTAACAAACTTTATGTTCATAAAGGAGGCAGGGGAAGAATCAAGTTAATCATAACCTCCATAAAAGTTGGCAACTCAAGAATGCAACCAGCAGAGCCAGCCTGGGGCTGAACCCATGCTCTGCAGCAGTCTCTGAAGTGCCTCCAAGCTGACAAGAGCCAGCAAAGCAGTGCTAAGGGAAAGGAGAAGAGGCAAGTGAGAGAAATGTGGAAGTGCCAAATCCAGAACCCAAGGAACCCATTCCAGAAGCAGTGGAGCACCACCACCACAATCTGCCAGGCCACACTAGGAAAAGCTAGGCTTGGCGCTCTACTGGTGGCTCCTCATCACAGTCAAAGGGAAGAACTCCCCTGAAAGCAAGACATAGCTGACTTCAGAAGCAAGAGAAGCGAGGATGAGGATAGCACTCAATAGTTCAGATGAGAGCCTAGGCTGGAAAATGCACAGGAACAGCTGAATCAGGTTAACTGCAAGGGAGGAGAAGGCCTATAGAGCACAAGTAGTTACCACCACATGTCAGTGAAGAAGGTGAAGCTACCAAAGCACTAGAATCTCAACAGCAATCCTGGCTCAAGAGACAAAGAGATGGGACTTCTGAGGGTGGGGGGGAAGATGTGTGGAAGGTGAATAAGATTGGAGAGGAGTCGTTGTGTATTAGGCCCAGTGGGTTGAAGAATGGGCATATGAGTAGTATTGTTGAACACGGAGCAGACAGAAAAAGCATTGTCCCCTCAGGTTAGTCTGTGTCTCATGTGATATGAGACAGCTAAGTTCTGCTTCTTGAAGTAAAAATAATCCAGAGGCAGGATGCAGGTGGCCCAAGAGCCCTATTGCCAGAAGATCAGGCTGTATTGCAGCTCTAACAGTTCTTAGCAGAGTGGTGTCAGAAATGGGATGTCACAGGAGTAATGGTCAATGGTTGGACAGTCTGGGTACGAGGCAGGAATGTTCTGTTTGCTCCTTTCTCTGCGGGGCTGTAGCTCTGGTTTCAGCCAACTCAAGACTTGGGCACTTTGGTGTAGTCTTCACTGTGTATGTTCTTGCAAAGCGAGATGGACAGGATCATCCCCAGCAGCTGGAAAAAGTAATGAAGAACGGAAACAAAATCAGCACCCAAACAAATAATAAAGTGAGAAGAAAGGGTGATAAAAGGGAGCAGAATACTGTGGTCTCCTTCTAATGACCACAAAGGTCAACAGTTAATCCCATTGCTAAAAATACACAATAATCAGGACAACAATACTATTTTGCTGCAAAAAGATGTGCCTTCATCTGGACTCTGCTATGAGCCATTTAAGGCAACAAGTGGGATCTCACTAGTAGGACACTGCTTGTCTTATTCTTCCTGATTAATGCATACAGTGAATTGCCAAGTCAGACGCAGCAGAAGAACCACGAGTAACCCACAGGGCTTAGTTTTTAAGCCAACCTCTGGAAGCATCAGTTCAAAGCATTTACCTAGGTAGCCACAGCCAAGAGCTAGAACTGCACTGCCATTAAACCGGGTGTCTATTACCTGAATAAACAGCTTTGCCTTTAAAAGAGTCCCCATGGTAAAATAGTGTGGGTCCACCTCAGGGAGTGATTTACCTCTATAACAGCAACACCAGTGCAGACCCCAAGAATGACACCAAGGTTGTCCTTCAACCACTGCTCCACACCATCCATACATCCCTATGGAGAAAATATGGTCACAGTGGAAGGAAATATGAATAAAAGTATCTCAAGCCATCCATAACACATCTCCCTGTGCATGCAGGGATTATCCCGCTTACTTCTAAACTAAGTTTCATAGTAGCTTTAGCAGGAACAGGCAGTATCCCTGTCTTCCACCCCCAATTTCCACTGGTACTTTAAGCAATACTGACATGGGAACAGCACTAAGAAAAACAAAGACAAGGTGACTTCAATGGAAGACATGCACACTCACCTGCTGATGAACAGGCCAGTCAGCATACGTTGCAGTGCCATTGATGGGGACATCCAGATTACAGAAGCCAGTATCTACCTGAAAGTCCTTGGAGCTATTGGAGCAGGAGCAAGGATATGCAGTCATGTTTTGGTTGATAAGAATCTCATTGTTTTCCCAGTCCTTTGCTCCAGTCCAGCCACAGCAGGCGATCTGATAAGCAGAAAGAGATCATCACGATCTTACACTTTGCACTGGTAACATACTGCACGTGAAGACAAACAGGCAGTGGAGGTAGAAGTGTACAGGAGCTCTCCATGTGACAACAGTCAGACCACACTGCCTGCATGAGTTAGTTATGTTAGAGCATCACCCTGGTTATCTGACGATAACGTATGCATAGGGCTGTCCAGAAGACAGGGGCTTTATTTCCTCTGCTAGCAAGACAAGTTAAAGGGCCACTTCTAGCAGCCTTTGAGCTTAGTAAACTAGAATATGCACAGGTCATCCGTAGAGTTCTAGCACACCAGTCATACTAGTATATGACTCTTTCACAAGCCTTACTGCATGAGGCATAGATACTTGGATTTTAGCAAGCCATACAGCTTGACATCAATTCCACAGAGTGCAATCCTTTGCAGAATAAATACTAGCAAACCTCATCTTATTTCTAGGTGACAATACCAAAGAGAGGGAAAAGTGAAAACAGACATCGCTGGTGGGTCAGCTGGAAGAGGGCAGTTGTCCTGCGTGACGTTTGAGAGGCATTTTTCAGTCCCTCCAGTTCACTGTCAGGAGACTGATTTGCTGAGGGTTACAAGGCAGGCAGGAGATTAATGTGTTGACAGCATTATATTCAAAGACATTTCAAAACAATGGAGCCAGGAGGGGGCTGGTCTCTGCTCCCAAGGAGCAAGTAGTGGGAAGAGAGGAACCAGCCTCAAGCTGCACCAGGGGAGGTTTAGATTATTAGGAAAGATACCTTCACAGAGAGGATGGTCAGGCATTGGAACAAGCTGCCCAGGGCAGGGCTGGAGTCACCATCCCTGCAAGTGTTCACACACCATGTAGATGAGGCCCTCAGTGCCACGGGTTAGTGGTGGCCTTGGCAGTGCTGGGGAATGGTTGCACTCGATGACCATGAAGGTCATTTCCAACCTGGTTGATTCCATGATTCTGCAATTACTACTTAGTCATCTTCCACTCTCAATGCCAGTTCCAGAGGTTTAAATGGTAACACTTGATTTTTCTTTCAGTAACACACAGCTTTTGATCAGACACTAAGCAGTGAATTTTCATGTTCTGGTTCCCAACTCAAGGCACCACTGATACGAGCTGTGACCCCCGGGGGGACACCAGCAGCCGCCGCACGATGGCGTCAACACGCCACCGAGCTCCAAGGAGTCACCACGAGTTCACATCCACATGGCCGCAGCTGGGACTGGTTGGAAGATGGGACCAGGGGAATTTTCCATCCGAAGAAACATTTACATTCCTGTATAGCCACGTGATAAAACTGCAGTTGTTGGAGGGGAAAGCACATTGGGAAGTCCAGCAACTTTTGAGAGTTCTGAGAGTTGGGCTTGTTCAGCCTGGAAAGGAGAAAGCTCCAAAGACCTTGTGGCAGCCTTCCAATACCTAAAATGGGCTACAAGTAACTTGAAGAGGGGCTTTTTACAAGGGCAAGGAGTGACAGGACAAAGGGAATGGCTTTAACCTGACAGAGAGGAGACTGAGATGAACTCTTAGGCAGAAGCTCTTCCCTGTGAGGGTGCTGAGGCGCTGGCACAGGGTGCCCAGAGAAGCTGTGGCTGCCCCATCCCTGGCAGTGTTCAAGGCCAGGTTGGACACAGGGCTTGGAGCAACCTGGTCTGGTGGAAGGTGTCCCTGCCCATGGCAGGGGGATGGAACTGGATGAGCTTTAAGATCTCTTCTAACCCAAACCAGTCTGTGAGTCTATGTTCTTATCTTAAGCATGCATCCTAGTGCTTGTAAGGTGGAACAGAGCAGAAAATTATTAAACTTGAGGTGGAAGTTTAGGGAAAATCCCTCTCTGCTCAGCAGGAAGAGTAATGTTTCAGTCTGACGTAAAAGACATGAAAGCGGATGTACAAACAGCTGAACACCCACACCAGAATGAGCACTTGGTTTCTAAACAAGAGTTGAAGGTCTAGCCTCTAGAAGGAGCTTCCTCTGCCTCACAGAGATTTGGACCTCTAACTACAAGCTGCTCTCTGAAAAACCACCCCCTTTCAAATGCTAACTCCAGTGTATGAGAGGAACTAAGCTCCTAACAAAACCCTCTTCTTCTGCTCCCACATAAAAGAAAGGCTCAAGCATGATAGTTCGCAGTAGACTTAGGGGTAATGGGTTCAAACTTAAACAGGGGAAGTTTAGATTGGATATGAGGAAGAAATTCTTTACTGTGAGGGTGCTGAGGCACTGGAATGGGTCACCCAGGGAAGTTGTGAATGCTCCATCCCTGGCGGTGCTCAAGGCCGGGTTGGACAGAGCCTTGGGTGGCATGGTTTAGTGTGAGGTGTTCCTGTCCATGGCAGGGCAGTTGGAACTGGATGATGAGGTCCTTTCCAACCCTAACTAGTCTATGATTCTCTTGGGTCCACTAGCAACTACAGTGATAGATGCAACTATACTGATAAAGCATATATAAATCATTTCCCATCCAAGGAGGAGAAACTGCAGGTCAGTGTTTCACAGACCAAAGAACAGACAAAAGAAAAGCGCTCTTACTTGTACTTACTACACAGCAGTCCCATGCTGGGCATGTATTTGAACACAACAGCCAGCTCTCAAGCTTGTGGTTTGGCAGTCAACAGCTATGATGACTCTAGTGTGCCTGAAAACTGACCTAATTGCTCAAGTGCTGACCCTGATGCTAAAACAGAAACCATAGGCAGTTGGATGGCTCCCAAGAATACTGACACTTGCAGAAGAGCCATCACAGTAAGCAAGTGATATGCACCAAGCAGTAAGGCAGGAAGTGCTGTTGACTTGCCTGACAGTAAGCATGCACTGTGGCTTTCACATAGGCCTTGCAGACAAAGAGAAGTGTTGGGGTGCCATCTGATAAGCCAGACATATTAGGCTATGCAGCCAAGACTAGCTACTCCTAACAGCCAGCATGTAGGAATGTTCTGGGGTCTTACCTTGCAAGAGAAAACAAGACAGCTATCTAGTCTGCAGGCACCAAACCTCACAGGCAACTCTGTAGATCAGCCACATCAATGCACTATGGTACTGCCTCTTGCAATACCTGTTTCCTGTCCTCAGCATAGTTTTACAGGCATTTACTGACAAAGAGCATTACCTGCCTCTTGCTGACCCCCATGACTCACCTGGGTTTGCACATAGTCCCATGCATCTTGTAGGTTCCTCTCATCATCATTCAAAGGGTTGTATTTTTCAATCAGATTTCGAACTATGCGGGACAACTCCTCTTTCAGCTGGCAAGGAAAATAGGCAGGAGAATTAGTCAATTCCTTGTAGCCTTTCTTTGGGGCTGAGGGTACACATAATGCAGCTTCGGTCACTAAAAATACACCAAAGCTAACTGCATGTTGTGGTTTGACACCAGGAGATTGCAAAAAGTAACAGATAAGGTGGTATATTGCCTCTGTCTTGAAGGGAGGGCAAGACAGCAGCTTTGCTACGCAATACAACAGTCAAAGAACTGGGAAGGTGTGACCCACGGTGCTCCAGTCTGCAGCTGGGTTTTGACACACAGCTGGTGGAAACTTCCCCATTTCACAAGGCATTGATTGCCTCTCCCCAAACTCCTACAACTGCTGCTTCCACACCAAGACAGAACTACTACAACTGCCTAAACTGAGTCTTCTCACAAAGCTCAGGTGTATCAAACCATCCCTTCACCCCCATCCTTTATCATATTCACACCACACAATCTGAAGAGAGGTGTAAGCTACCACCCTTCACCTTCTTCCTTCTACCTCCCTCTGAAACCCTTCTCAGCCAGCCTATACACAAGGATATCTGCTACTACTAAAGTCAGACCCAGATCACAAGAAGTTGGAGAGAATCACCATTAGACTGCTTCAGGGATGGGCCAGTTACATCATCCCGAGCACTAGGATGCTCCATACCATGTATTACCTTTGTGTCTATGGTGCTACAGCATATTTCAGGTCAGTGGAAACAGTTTTTCCCTGTCCTGCTTCTGTTAAGCACTGCAAATGACTATGACAAACTGAGAGACATCCAGCAAGAGGAAGCAGTGCTTACTGTTAAGAGAAGCTCCTCCATATCAGCAACTCTTCTTCCCAGAAAATCTGCAGCTCAGGCCACTGGGATCAGCTATGTCAGGCCAGACAGATGGGAGCTGCATGATCTTTCTTCGCATGATGTCTAGCTCTTCCCCTTTTAATTACTTCGTTTCCCTTTTTTCTTCCCTGCAAACCACGGCAACCTGACCTGGTTCTCACTAATGAGATTGGCCTTGGCTGCTACCATAAGCCTTATCAGTTACTGAACCTCTGAGTTCCAATGCTTACACTGCTGCTCCACATGCAGAGGGGGGCAAGGGGAGCTGGGCTTGTTGTTCTACCCTAGGCCCACCTAGTCCCTTAGCTATTAGGGACGCTAGTGTTACTTCTGCATGAATCCAGGCAATGCCTCTGTTCTCCATCCCAGGACCCCACCAGAAGCAGAGAGACAGGGTCTGAATTAGATGTGCTCAACCACAGCTCTATAGGGAAGTGGTATGCCTGCTCTTCCTCTACTCTTACAAGCAAGAAGTCTTCAAACAACTCGGGTTTCAAAGGGTGAGGCATTCCAGTTAAACTCAGGCTTTCTTAAGGTGTTTCAGGAAGTAACTGGAGAAAGGGGGAGTGTTGCGAAAACGACAGCCCAGCTCTGCAGAGCACACACACAGGCAGCTTGTTCACAGGCTTACCTGGCAGAGCAGCCTAAAGGGGAAACACAGGGACCTGCAGCTGTCGCTGAAAGAGCAATGAGCTAGAAAGGCATACTGAGCACCAGGGCAAGCTTTCAATATCCTATCTTCACCCACTTAAGGCCTGGCAGGACTCAGTGTTGTGTGGAGCATGATTGCTACCCTTGCTTTCTGCTGCTTCCCAGCTCTAGTGTGGTGTCAGAAGGCAGAACCTCAGCACCCAAAGAAGGGACATTCAAAGCCAAGGCACCAAAGCCACAAACCACTGCCAGCAGCAAGGCTGTCAGACTTCCCACAGGCTTACTGAAGAGGGAGCTGGGCAAAGCTGAACACCAGAGGCAAGAGCTCAGGTTTTCAGTTCGAGTCTTGATCACAGAATGAATTGCGCAGGCTTCTTCCACTGTTGAGACACCATCAGTTGTCTACCATGCACTCTGTCAGGGACTCAAGCTACATCCTCCCTCCAGCATTCATTAGCATCTAGCCTGCACACCTAAATAAGCTCAAAAACACACGAGAGGGCTCTCATCCCCCCAGTCACTTCAGATTCTGAAACTAATGCACAGAGCCGCAGACAAGACACTGCACACAATCACAGGGAGCCTGTTTGCTGCAAACAATAGCTACCAAATAGGGTAATTCCCAAAAGACCACTGCTCCGCTTCGCTCAAGGCATTTAGAGCCAAGCTGCAGTGAACTCTGAAGGGAGACCTTGCCCAGAGCTCTCATATGCATAAGGGCTTGTGATCGACGTAGCTCACAAAGCACAAAGCCATTTGTGACATGACTATTTCTGTTGTCACTAAAAAAACCCACCCCACAGTTTCAATTGCCAAGAGATGCAGGGAAATGGGTGTTACATCAACATCCTCCCTGTAGTACTGGGCAATTCCAGTCGGAAGGGGCATTCCTCTAGCAATGCCCATGGGGCAGGCAAAGTAGCAGCCTTCCTGTCAGAGACTCAGCCTTTTACAGTTACATTAACTCTATTTCAGCATGCTTTCATACGTAGGGGTGGGGATTTTGGCAATGAAAAGGAATAAATATTCCGACAAAAAAGCCCCATCAAGTGAATCTGTAGCAGCCAAGCAGGAAAAGGGCATGTAGAGAGGAGTACAATAATAATCCTGTCTACTGCAGTGCAGTAATAAATACTTGGGTTACTAGAAGTGGAAGAGCGAGTATCACCCTGCTATATTCTGGATCCACGATCCTTTCCTCCACTCTTGTAATTCCTTGTTTTATATCTAACCAAGTTCCTGACATTATAAAGAAACAAACAAAAGGAACACAATAGCTATCCAGCGCCTGATCTTGAGCAGTTCACAGTTTGCTTTTTGCTGTACTGGGATGACGTACATCAAGTCAAGCAGAGCGACATGCATAGCATCACTGAAGCGCAGCCACCAAGCAGTGTATGGTTTCTGCCAAGACCTTCCTGAAACAGTTTTTCTTAGTGCTCTAGGCAGGGACTTCAGAGGATCTCTGAAACAGAAGGGCTCTGGAAGAGCTTTTCCATGAGTTTTGTTCACTGAGCATCTGTTCAAAGCCCATCTCCCCCCATCATTCTGATGGATCCATACAAATGATGATCTCAGCCACACCAGCTCCAAGGGCTGTAGAGAAACCATGACCCTCTCACCCCAGCACTTTCATCTCTCCCTGGTCTGAGGTTCAAATGAGTAACTACAGCTCAAAAGCTGGAGTTTCCTACAGCAGTGACAGCTGGAAGAGAAATACCAACAGAAGTACAGAATTTCATGGTCTGCAACAGTCACATTTCCCCATTGCAGGGGAATGCCCATCCCCACACATCCTCCTCTGCATTAGTCAGAGCTATGTGTTGAGAATCAGCAGCTCATTTAAAGCTCTAACTTTACACACCAGCTAGCCAATGTTTCAGGTTCCCTGCAGCTCCAGCCAGCCCAGAGAGCAAGCTATGTTCACACTGCCAAAGAACCCAGCCAACAAATGCTCACAGGCAACACAGCCCCATGTTTAAAACTCATAACCAGCTACACCAGGGGCAGCCCTTCAACCCTCTCCCCATCCATAACTTCCTCAACCACTTGCTTTGTATAATCACCTAGCAGGAGGGTTGGCTTAGGAGAAGAAAGCACAGCAGTGCAGTGGTATAGATATACAGTTATACGGCAGAGGACAGGATTATTCACACTGGTACAGCAACAGGCACACCAGGACAGGACCAGCAGGCACCCCACAGTCATAACTTGCTCTCAGTCTAGCTGTCAATCAGCTGGAGCCTGACTGGGCACTGCCTGGCCAGAGAACCTACAGCCAAAGAAAGGCTGTTGCAACACACTCAAGTAGCTCAAAGGTTATTCCCTTTATGCTACCAAGCCTATGGGAGCTCTGGAAGCATACACTGTGAAACTGCATTACTGACAGGGGTCCACTTCAAAATGTTAAACCACTTGGCTTCAAGCTCAAACTGTAGCACAGGAACTGTCAGATACTTCAGTTTGCTCTTGGGGAAAGAGGGCAGCTCTTCCAAGGAGAGCTTTAAATACAGAGGCAGCAGGACTGAAAGGATGGAACAAGATGACACAAGGAGGGAGGCCAATCAAAAGCAATCACTCAGAGGTGCCTTGAGGCACTGGTGATGGCAACATGGTAGTACTCACTGCTACTACATGCCTAAACTGTAGTCTACAGCAGGATCAAGAGGAGGTGTGGTCAAAAGCCTTTCAGCAATTTCTTTTTACTGTTCCCACTACCCAAAAATAAAGTCTGCATACCAAACAGAACTTCATAATCCCTGAGAAAGTAGCACTACTGAGGCTGGCAGACATAGAGCTGCACAGCAAAGCTGCAAGGCTAGGGTAGAAGAAAGGAGAATCCAGTTACTGGAACTAGATGATCTTGAGGTCCTTTCCAACCCTAACCATTCTGTGATTCTATGCCTGCTAATGGTACAGCCCAGTTTAGAAGAAAGAATTCCCAGGTGCCTCCTGTGCCCCCAAACCAAGACCAAGGAAAACATGCACAATAAGGAATACTTACAGTTTCCTTCTGGAAGTAGATGACCAGTCCAGCAGCAACCTGAGTTATGAGGATTATCATCAGGCAGGTGAAGTACTGGAAACAAAAATAGATGACCACTATCAGCCTTTAGAAGGGTCTGTACATAACAGTTTTAGTGAGACTTCATACACAAGAGAAGTCACGACACTGACCCAACACTTTTGTCAACAGAGAAGCTCTGCTATCAACAGTGCTCTGCCCAGTAAAGGGCTTAAATACAAGCATCTACCTCAGAGCAGTGCACTTCAGCACTTCTCCCATCAGGCCAACAGGAAGAATTCAGGATGGAGAGGGTTTACAAGTACCCTCTGCATGTGCCATTCTCCCTTTCCCACCTCCAATTCCATTCCCAGACCACTCTGGCCTCAATCAGTTGGATCTTGCCTACCTCAAAGCCACCAGACCAAGAAAAGTAAATTTTATGAAGCTATTTATTATTATTACCAAAGTAGATTGTCTTTTAAAAATGCTATTTCATTTGTTTAAGGATCTAAATTTAAGGAATTTTAAGGAAAAATTTAAGGAAAAAAAGGATTTTAAGGAAAGCTTGACATTTGAGGTTAAACAGTGGTGGCTACTACCACTACATTAGGAGATGTTTCTAATATCAGGACACACAATGTCGCCATACTTCGCTTCCTCTACATATATACTCTGAATAAGCAGGAGTCAAGTAGCAGGCTGAGGTATATGAAGCTAGTGCCACCCCATCCATCACAGACAGAAAAAGTCCTACAGATGAACCATCTGAAGAAAGGCCCTAACATACATGACATTCCTAGTTAAGGGAAAATGGCTTTAAACTCAAAAAGGGAGATGGAGATGAGCTCTTAGGCAGAAGCTCTTCCCTCTGATGGTGCTGAGGCACTGGCACAGGGTGCCCAGAGAAGCTGTGGCTGCCCCATCCCTGGCAGTGCTCAAGGCCAGG